>VYZR01037146.1:13348-30105 GCA_013400675.1 Oxylabes madagascariensis
AAACTGCAATGGTCATAAGTTACAAAAAAACCCCATAATGCAGGCAAGGCTTATAGGTCTCTAGAGAAGTTCCCCCAACCCATTATGGCACAAAGGACAAAAAAAAATTCAATTATATACATTTGGGTAAGCCTCAAACAATAAATGAGAAAAGGTCATAACGAAATCAAACCATTTTGCAAACAATTATGTAAGAGTATTGCCCAGAGGAACGGTGTTCTGAAAGCAATTGCTTTGTGGCCAACATTAATGTCATCCAACAGCATTTTAATTTTTATTCTGCTTGTACACCCAAACAGTCAAGTAAAAATGGTAGAAAAATCAAAGCACCTGTAATATTGTTGGGGGTTTTCTTGTGTATATGCATATTCATATATTTTTCTCCTCAAAGTATTGCAAATTATTTAGCATGAGCCAGAGAAGACACACATCTATCTACAGACCCTAAGTAGAATCCAGAGATTAAATCACTACAAGATCCTCTCTTTGAAGTGGCTGGATTGTGATCCCCTGGAGACTCCAGACAGAAGGTTTTTAGCTCAAGCACAGAGGCACAGAATGCCACGATGTCATTTTTGCAACACGTGATCTAACGTGTCCTAGATCAGCCAGACAGTTACGGGAGGATTGGGCAAACAACCAAGCAAAACCTGCAGAAATACTCCAAGTCATATGCTAAGCCAGGACAAACCAATTAAGACCATTTGAAAGCAGTTCCAGTTCACACCAATAAAACTTGCAGAGCCCACAGAATCACAGAGCACAAGAGAACATTTAGAAGAGGACACAGTTCTCACGTTTTTTTGATGAGCAGGGAGAAAAAGGAGAAGAATATTGTGGCATGGTGCACTAGGAAAGAGATGCAAATACACGTTCAATTACGTAAACTTTCTACTCTGTCTTACTCTGCATTGCCTCCAGAGCTCCAAGTCTAAAGTAATATTTTAAAAAAGGGGGAAGAACCATGAAAACATGCAACTGCAAAGCAATAGACACCTTTTCACCTGTTTGCTGTTTATTTGGTTTCTTCAAAAGGAATATTTTTACAAAGAAGAAACTTCTTGGTGAAATGCTGCTATTTACTGAAACCTCAAAGCAACAAAGAGCCAGGGCAAATAAACTCTGGAGAGAATTTCCTACTTAACATGTAAGAAGCAGAGATCAATAGACATAGGGCTAGACAGCAGAGCCTCTGAATCTCACTGTCAAGTGGGAAGGAAAAGCCTTTCTGGGTACACTTCTGTACTCAGGATATTGTATTACTGGCTTTCTGGGGCCATTAATAAAAACCTGTGTATAACCCCATAAGTGGTGTGGGAGACGGCAAGGAAGGAAGCAGCAGTTAAAAAAGCTTCTCAGAAGTTTATAGAAGTGGATAGAGAACTGGCACTAAAGCCTATTTCATTGCTACGTTACCTTCTATTATTTATAATTACTGATTTTTTTGTTTCTGTAGATACTGGTGCTCTGTTGTCCCACATACTGTTTTCTCCTGCTCTTACTAGGAAGAAACACACCCAGATGAACACAACTTGATTAGGTTTTGCTAAACATCTAAAACAGAGCTTCAGCTGAGTTCATGTGAAATTGTTAAGTAGAGCCACACCCACCAGGGTATGCCTGTGCTTTCAACTTTTGCACAACGGCTCCTTCATGAGGTCTCTGCTTATTATGCTCAAGTCCAAGACATAATTTAACCCCGAGTTAAAATAGTTACTACACCCAGGAACACAATCATGTCTATGGCTCTGGATGATGGAAATATTGGAAAAGTTATTTATATATTCTATAATATTATGTTATAGTTATTCAGCCATTGATGGAATAATATAGATGATACTGGCTAGAGTGGGCATAAGCTCATATGCACGATATGTGCAATAAAATATCTTGAAAAGTGACAGAAAGTGACAGTTTTCTTCCTGACAAAAGAGAAAAGAGACCAGAATAGACCCATCAGACCCCCCAGTCTCATGTATGGCATCATGACATTTTATTGTGAAAAACCATTTTCAACTAAAAGCTATTTTGAAATATTGCATTATTTTAAGGTGTTGATCACTTTGTGTAAAGAAAGTTGAATTAGATGTTTTGTAGGAGCACCCAGCATATCTGCCAAGTTAACTTCTGCAGGCATACTTAAAAAACACTGGTTTAAATCAAACATCACATTTTTTGGATGCAAACTCAGATTGTCAATGTTGAGGCTTACATCAATATGAGTAATAATCATTATTATCATAACACTGAAGGAGTGATGTGGAAGTTTTATGCAAGAATTTTACATCAGCTCTTAATTACCAGTTTTGTCAATATAGACATGAACTTCTCTTATAGTTAAGTATTTTTGAGAAATGCATGTGAAATACTAAAAAAACACAAAATGGCTGTTGCCAGCTAGCTCTAGCTGTACTGTAAGAGGGATTTTATAGAAAGATAAAAATTTTTAAAAAGAGAGCATGTTCTCCTTGTTTTATTTGCTGTCTCTTGATGAACAAATTTGCAAAGAGCAGGAGGAAGGAACATTGGAGTCACAGAACACACCAGGGCTCAGGGAGCTCCTCCACTGTGGGTGAGACCACCTGAAAAACACAAGGAGGAGAGGAGCTCACCAGCATTGGGATTACAAAGCCAGCTTCAGAGGCGTGGTGGAAAAGCAGAAACTTTTCAAAAGGCTTTGGACTGGGTGTATGCTGGAAAGTCCTCCAAATGTGCTGGAAGGAGAGCTCTTGACTCTGCAGGTAGAATTCTTCATATGGTGGTCAAAAGGGAACTGTTTTTTAGGCATTTTATTTAGTTCATCTCAACCATGAACCCGATATAGACAGTGGTGTTATTCTAATTTGTTCTCTGATCTTACCAAAATCACAGCTCTAAAGATGAGAAAGTGCTTGATAAAGGGCCCATTGCAATCCTACTCTTAAATGAGCTTGAATTTCTGTAATGTGGAGCACTGACAATTATAAATTATTTTATAGGAACTGATCATTAAAAGAGAACACTTAAAAAAACCTCAATTTATTTTAGAGGTTTAAGTGTGACTGGTTGTTTTAATTTGATTGGTAATCTTCAAAGAGGCAACATTTTAATTTAAGGGTCAACTTATTCTGAGAGGCTAACCAATCATGTAATCTAGATAAGTCTCAGCCTAAAGAGGGTAAAGATGGCTATGCATGATTAAAGTATTCAAAGGCACCTTTGTCAGTTCACTGCAAGCTTTTGGAATGCCTTGAACCATACTGAAGGAACACTCAGTGAGGCAAACAGTTTGAGAGATCTATCATATTAGTATGGGTACTGAATCCTGCTTTATACCAAGAAGTAATTTTAATATAATCATCCTTACGTGATGGGAATTTGTAAAACAGATTAACAAGGTCTGATTATCTCTACTTCAGAAAACTTGAAATGTTCCGTGTTAAATTTGCAAGTAACTATTAGCTTCTTACAACTTTTTTGCTTGTACTTCCCATAGTTCCTTTTCTACCAATGTCACTTAATAAAGTATAACCATTCCCACAGTTCTGCCTTTAACTAAACTCCACAATCTCATGTGCTAGTGAAAAATGTTTTATAAGTAATCTTTCATTTGCTTTTCATCACAAAGTCTTCTTCGGTACTCTGCACATAAATACCCTACTGTAATGTACTGTAATCCTTTTTCCTTGTTATTTTTTTACTCAGAAAGCAAGAATTATCATGGAACGAAAAAAAAAAAGGCATAGAAATTATAAGGTCCCAAAAATAGAACTTGATTTACCACTTCACACCTATAAGCCATCACTAGCAGCACACCTATCAGCCAATACCTAAGTGAGCACATACTTTGTCCTTCATCTATAAGCAACTTCTGTGCCCATTGCCCTGCTTCATATGCAGTGTGCCTCTTTTCTGTATGAAGTGATGGAACAACAGCTTCTTCCTATTTTCAGAAACTAATTAAGAAACTTGATCTCAGCCCTCTGGCTGAAAGTAGGAAAGAATAAACACATGCGGTGGACACTTGCTGGCTGCACAATTACAGCAGTTTGAATCAGACCTCTTGACCAATTAATCCAAGTCCTGGAGCCTCAGAAACTAATTCCAAATCTGCCTCTCTCTCATGAACACAGCAGCAAAAGTGTTTGGCAGCCCTGGAACAAAGGCCTGCTGTGACACCCGGAGCAGGATCTGTCTGATGCCATGAAAGAGACTGGTGAGGGAAGGAAGGTTTGTATCTGAACAGAAAACACAAGTAAAATACCAGAACGAGGTCACAGCTAGCAAGGCAATAACCTGGAGATTACCCGAAACCTTCCCTGTAATTCCCTGGTTTTTGTTTTCAAGAAGAGAAGAGATGGATAATTTTTGCAGGAGACATGCTTTAATATTTGNTTATATCTGAACAGAAAACACAAGTAAAATACCAGAACGAGGTCACAGCTAGCAAGGCAATAACCTGGAGATTACCCGAAACCTTCCCTGTAATTCCCTGGTTTTTGTTTTCAAGAAGAGAAGAGATGGATAATTTTTGCAGGAGACATGCTTTAATATTTGTGGTTAGTTCCAGCAAGCTCATTTTGGAGGCATGTGAAGACAAAGCACCAACACTCAGCCCCTGAACCCCCAGTGTGGTTCTTGGTCTTCCTCCATGAAAGCAGAAAACTTTCAGCTCTTTTGTAAGACAGTGGAGAAATAAAGCAAGCTTGCCATAAATCAGAATAACCCTCTGTATTTGCACATTACACTGACAAACAACACAGCACCAGAACCACTTAAATTCCAACTAAACATTGACCACCTCATCTCTGTGCTACCCTGTTCCTCTTAATCTGGCTCTATGGCTTCTGGGAGAGAGAGAGAGAAAGTCACATTGGACCTGAAAACTCTACTAGAGCAGGCAGAATAAACAAGACCCCTATGAAGGGTTGACCAGAGATGTGCTAAAGCCTAATACTATGTTCAACTAATGAATTTAACTTGTATGAGCATGATATATGGAAGCCATATAGTGTGAACCATAAGGTTCATAGTGGGAGGTGGTGGCTCTAATCAGGCCAACTCATACCATCTGAAAGGACCTAGAGAGGTCCTTCTTCATGTCCAAAACCCCTTTTTGAGGTAAGGTGAAGTTCAAACCAGGCTGTGACTCCAAACTGATTGTGCTTCATATGGCTCCTTACCAATATTGTGTTTGATGCTGAACCTAATTACTGATCCATCTGGTAGGGTTCACTGTAAATTAAAGGAACACTTAGATTTTAAGGTACCAGATACAAACTAAATACTGTAATAATACAGACTCCTTTCCCTAGTGGTTATTTTGGGGCCCTCCATACATGCAGTTGATAGAGCAAAATCTGGTACAGTGAACAGTTCATATTAATTAATTCACATTACATTCATTGATGTAAAAATAACTACAGTTGTATAACTGAGCTCTTTATGTTAGCAAGATTTATTGTGAGAATTATTAACTCTAACAGGTATTTTATCTAAAGCAATGTCCATGAAATAGGATGACCTTTTATCTATTACCTGTTGGGTTTGCAGCACCTATGAGGTCTAGACTGATGAGTTTCCTACTCAGACTGATTTCATTACACGTTCTACTTATATCACCTTTTTTTTTTTCTCCCTAGACTGACAGGAGAGAAAAAAAAAACACACCAAAAAAAGGCCACCCAAACCTCACATGTTAATGGCATGCAAATTTGACCAGCTAACTACAGTGATTATCAAATGAACAGTGGCTCTGGGCCCTTGGACAGAGGAGACAAAGCCCTGAACCTCCCAACCCAACAGGTTAACAGTGTTAAATATTGCATTATTTGTCATAGCGTATTCATTTAATGCATGAGGAGATAAGGCTCCAATGCTTGAAAGCAAAGACATCACAGGGATGCTTGTAGCTTGAAAAGATTGACATTAGTAGAAAACTTTAGTTTGTAAGACTACAGCCAGGGAAAATGGCCTAAGCAAGCACTGAAACATTCAAAACACTTCTGACTGGCAAGGATATCACAGCCTAGGCTGCCACCTACAATGGCATATGACAGCCTTCGTCAAAACAAAGACCACCTTGTATTTTGGGCCCTCAAGAAACAGCTGGAGTTTCAAAATGCTCAGCACCAGGGAGATCCAAAAGGTACCACAGTCCCATGGTAATCAGAGTGAAGGATGCTGAGCCAGATAAAAGGCAAGTAATGAGAAAGGGCTGCTTTAAATTACATGGCAGCTGCTAGAGCAGGGAGAGAAACTGTATCCACTTTGCCATGTTCTCCCCTCTGAATACTGCTCAAGGGCTTTCAAACCTGGTCTCACAACACCTCTCAAAGTCCAAATAAATTATTAGAATACAGCAGTCATACTTTGGTGGAATCGTTTTAAATAAAACCCGACCATTAAAATTATCCAGTCTCCCAGAATATCTTTATTTCCCCTCTGAGCTCTACAAATCACACCTCTCTCTGCTTTCCTCTCAGGCTTTCTCTGAAGTACAAAAACCTTTAACTGGATTATTATTTGATCCTTTATAACCCCCAAATTAACTTCTGTTGACTGGCCTCTTAAAAGGCTTCAAATCACAGAACATTTCTAGACATCTCTGTGAAATAATTAATAGTGCTGAAATTTGCACCATCATCGTTAAACCTCAGGATTAACAGGCGGTTGAGATAACTGAGCATTTTTGTAATTTCTGTAGATAATTGACTTAAGACTTTCTACAGGGGAAGACACATCAGGCTGAATCCCTCTGCAGGTGGAGAAGTAGCCTCATGATAAACACAACCGGAATTTCTTTTCCGTCTTCATAGTGTTTTGCTAAATAGTGAAAAAACATAGAAAAAAGTTCAAGAAAACCGAACCCAAATATTTGTAGAGAATTTGAGCAGCACACATACAGTGGCATATGGAGAAAGCTGAGGTACTTGATGACTTTTTTGATTCAGTCTTCATCAGAACGTGCTCCAGCCACAGAGAACTCGTGGATGCCCCATTCCTGTGAGTGTTTGAGGCCAGGCTGGATGGAGCCCTGAGCATCCCAGTCTAGAGAAAGGTGTCCGTGCCCATGGCAGGGGGGTTGGATCTAGATGGTCTTTAAGGTCCCTTGCAACCCCAACCATTCTAAGACTCTCTGAAGCAACTTGGGAATTTCTAGATCATCCCTGTTTGGCCACCTGCTCTGAAAAAAAGTCACCTTCCTACACAGTTTCTCTTCTTTTTTGTAAGACTGCCGTCAAGGAAACTGTTTATTGTATAATCTGCAACAAAAGCATCTGGCAATTCTAACCCCACCAACTGGCATTAATCTTAGTATTATTTTCAGGTACAACACCCCAGTGTGGATAGAGTCTGTTGTTTCAAACACACACCCCTGAATTTGGTCTTTATGTAAGTGCTTAAATTAATGGCTTCATATTCAGAAGTTCTGATTACCTAGCAGTAGCTCATGCTGGCTTTGAACTCACTTCGAACTTTGTGAAGGCCTTTATTTCCACACTACTTACTTTTCTTTCTTTTCTAATTTTTACTATCCACACTAGTAGTTATAATTTTATGCATTGATGAGAGCCTGCTTTGTTTTAAACCGTACCACTGCTCTGTGAGTATAAAACCATAGAACTTTTGGGATAACTGATTACTTCTCCTAAAGGGCATCACAGCTTCAGAGATTTCTCTCTTCCTAGGAGATGAGTAGAATCCGCATAATTTGTACTTCCTGACAAAACAACAGCTCACACTCCGAATTGGTAGTGTTACACTCTGATGCATGTCAGCAAAAGCAGTGAAGTGCTGGCTGGTTATTTAATAAAGATAAATTAATTTGTAGCTGTCAGTCATGTTTTCCAGATTTGCTTAGATTCTGAAATTTATTGACAAGCTATAATAACTGACATTTAAATTGTCTGTTCTTGTAGAAGCAAACATGAAGCATGGACCTAAAATATGACATTTAGTTCTAATCCCTGTTGCAAATAGAAAAGAGAGATCATTTGCTGCTTCTGTAATTCTTCTGTTTAAAATGAGTATTTTCAAATGGTTCAGCATCCTTTTCAAGCAGCATTTGAAGATCTTAAATTTACTTCTTCCTGAAATATTTATATCTATTTCTCAAGTTCCTTGAATGCAGTTGATTTTATTCTGTCAGAGAAGTGCAAAAGGGTACATTCATCCCTCTCTGTTCCTGTACCACTGGCTCCTTCAAACCCTAATTAACAGGCAGTTTGATGGTGATGGAGGGGACCTGGCTGCGTCCTGTTTGTTGCTGCCACGGGGGAACAGGACTTAGAGCTTCTTGTGTGTCACTCTCCCTCCCTGCATGACTGCCGTGGTGCTCACAGTGATGGGGAGAAAAGACACAAAACCTCCAGCTCCCTCCACTCCTCCAGCAAGCCGCTCGAGGGCAGGGAGCAGTGCCTTGGGACAGCTTTGTCCCATGGGAGCCGATCATAACTCAGCCCTGAGCAGACATCGGGGCAGCTGTACTGTTCAACAGCTACAGTGATGCTGCAAGAATATTCTACCACAGGCCTTTAACAGGAGAAAAAAAAGCCAAGCAGCAGACCAAATCCCACCAATTATAAACCTTTTTTACCAATCATTCCCCTTAAGAGGAACAGCTTGATGAGCTGTCCACTGTCTTCTGTGCCCATCTCAGGCCGTTGCCTGCTTTCAGAAATATCACAACCAAAAGGGAAAAGTATGTTTCTTGGCTGTTTTAAAAGAAGTGGTTCACTAACTAGCCCAATAATCCCCATTAGCAGTCCATCCTTCCATACTGATTCAGCTACAAATCATCACACCGAACATAGACAGCGTTACCAGTCTGAAGGGTTCAGCAGGGAGTTTGGCCTGGACAGGCTCAGGAGCTCCTTTGCAAACTGGGATTTGAACCCCTGAACAAAGTACTCTGACACGGCTGTTAAAGCAAATGAAAACAATCAGAGGAATGGAATGTTCTTCCTGGATTTTGAACACCGGGATTTTATCCCAACCTCAGACTGTAAACAAAGGGGAAAAGTCAGACTAAATTGCACAGGAAAAAAAAAAACCAATACACTCTGAAATTAGAACTGGGAGATGGGGGAAGGCTGATGCCCGACCTGCAAAATGCCTCCCCCTCCACCTGTCTGAAAAGCCTTTTTGATGGCTCACCCTTTCAATCCATTTGATTGTAACTGCCAGCACGTAAAATCAGCCACTTGTGTAAATCACTTTTAGCTGATTATTTTAAAGAGGCTCCACTTCAAATAAGGGGTTAAATCCTCTTTCTGTTACATGATAATGTTTTTCTTCAAGGGGTTTGATTGGCCTGGTGCTCACACATTCACTCTGTGGAGAAGGACTAGGGCAGTGATTGCAAAAATGACACCCAGCACAGCCCCAGTAAATCTACTATTGTGTCAGAACACAAAGAACAAAACTAGCTCCTGGTTGCCTTAAAGCCTAGAAGTAATATTTTCTTTCTTTTATTAGCAGACACATTTTTGAAAAGCAACAACAGCTGATGTTTTAAGTCCTTCACTGGTCCCCTAACGATGACCAACGAGAAAAGTCGAGCATCCTTGGCTTCCCTTCAGGCCTTTTAACTGCTCCAGCTGGCCACTGACTGCTCTCTGAAGAGGCCTCTGTGTGACACATTTGTACACAATATGGATCCTGCAGGTTTCCCAGCCCCACGGTACCAGTTAGGCAAGTGTTCCCTACAAGTATTGGCTATGCCCTGCCTTACAGGCATGTATCTATATATTTTCTCCCTTTTTGCCAGCTTCTCTGAATTCTATTTTTAAAATTCAGTTAACTCTGTAGAAAGTAATTATATTCTGCTCATTCTACACCAGCTGGTATTTACTTCATCCTCCATCAGGCATCAACAGAGCATGGGGCTGCAAGACAGAAACATTACTCTGGCAAGCATAAATATTTCATTTTTCACACCACAAATGCGTTGATGATTTATTAATTAGCCTAAAGGCCTGCTGCTGCTTCTGCATAGCTGAGTAGCAAAATAACTCAGCTATGACGACTGAGAAAGTCTGTGGCTTACATCCCATTGGAAAGCTTTGGCCAGCAGCATGTCTGAAGGCTAAAAAACATTTCCAGCGGGCCGGCACTAAAATTACCAAGATAAATCTTGGACATCACAACCTTTGGACCAGCCTTGGGGAGAAGCCTTGTCGAATCCCAAGCAGTAGCAGCTCCTCATGCTGGTTCTGCAGAGGGAACCTGTCTGGTTGCTGTCAAACACGTTCTCAGCAGAACTGATCCTCTATAGCAGCCATAGCACTCAAGCAAGCCAATAAAAAGCAGGAAACTGAGCAACAGTGTATTATTATTCCTTGGTGCTCATAATTTCAGATTCAGGCTGGCAACCATATCTGTCTTTTTCCTTTAACAAAAAAAATAATATATATATATCTATCTTGAAATTCTCCTTTAAAAATTCAAAGGATCATTCCTATGTCTTAATTTTACTTTCAGAACAGCCAAGACAGTGCCTACTTAATTTTGTTTAAAAGTTCAATAATTCAGAAGTTGATTCTAGCAATCTCTGAATTTTAAATGAAAAGCAGAGAAAGGAAAGATGACTATATCAAAATAACTTACACCAGGTTTAAAGCACGCTGAAACACCATTTCAATTCTGGAAAACATGCCAATGGTTCCCATTTCCATTCTGTTTGCCTTCACTTTTAATTAAATCAGAAAGAATAATTCTTATAATCACTGTAATGATTTTGGGCATGAGTAGAAGTCCGAACGGGGCTGAAGTGTTTAGGTGGGCAATGGTTCAAACCAGTGGCATTCTTAGGAATCAATACAGGGGCACGTCCACCAGGGACCAAATAACTGGGAAAACACCCAGGGGAGCCTCAAGGAGCTCAGCAAAGGCAAATGCAAGCCCTGCACCCTCATCCTGGGCACCCTTTAGCAAGGGAGCAGCCAGCAAGTTGGAAATTAATTACTTCCTACCACTGAAAGGTTCAATCACATGTGCAGTGCCCAAGATCCTGTCCCTCCCTAGGAGAGGGGTGTTGATACCCCCATGGAGGAGGATGGAGCACACGGCTCAGGAGGGGCACAGGGAGCTGGGCTTGCTCAGCCTCCAGGCAAGGAGAAAGGGGGACCTGCCACAGTCTTCAGCCACCCGGAGAGCGTTCCAGAGGAGATGGAGCCTGACCTTTCTCAGCAGTGGTCAGCAAAAGATTGAAGAAATGCTCATAAATCACAGCTGGGTATAAGGGGAGAGTGGGGAAAAAAGCCAAACAGAACAGCATGAAAAGGTTAAGCACTACAGAAGTTGTCCAAAATGTCTGTGGAGTCTCCATCACAAAGGTGGGCAGGGCAGGGCTGTGTGAGCCCCTCAGCAAGCTGACTGTTCCACCCTCCCAGTGGCCCCTTCTAACCTAAATTCTTCACTGATTTAATGAGTGAAAGAACTTAGTGGCAATTGTTATTTATACAGCCTGCTTAATAATGGATGTTATTTGATGTTTATATCATAGAGCCTTGACCCTATTCCAAAATGATTTGTTTTGTTTCCCTGCAAGGAATTATCTTGTGTACTCTGAAAAATGATCTGGCATACCAAAAACTAGAAACATTTCAGTTCTAAGGTTCTCAAAATACAGCCTTTGACCATTTTGGGTTGAAAACACATTTTAAAAGATCAGAAATTTCCATGGAGTTAAGTTCTGTCTGGCAGCTGCTGTGCATGGACACACATCACTTTGACTCTTGCTAAAATAGAGCCTGTGCTTTTCACTGTCTACCCCTTTTGCCTTTTATTAAGGCTTTCTGACAGGATATTTTGGAAAAAAATATTGAGATTGGTCCTATTAGGAATTTCCCTTTAGATTTGTTGTTTATCTTTTGCCTGCAAGCAGAAGACCCCAGCAGAGACTTGGTAGGTGGTGTAAAATTGTGCAGCAAAGAGCAGAGAATGGATGCCCAAGAGGGGTGGTGTATGACAAGCCAGGTACACGGTGGAAGGTTTGGAAAGGGATAAAGAGAGGTACCAAAAACATCAGAGCTGGGAATACAGTCTGTGTCTCTGGGTCTCAGTACAGTGCTGTCTGTTAGAAAAAAAGCTGGTATGAGGGGAAAAATATCATTTCAAAGTCTCTTGCTGACACAGTGTGCCTGAGGTTAAAGACAGCACAAAACCAGAGTTGGACTTCTTCCTGAGAGTTATTTTTAAGGTTACTCCTGCTCAGCAGATAAACATCACAAGCTGACACCAGGGAAAAGCACGGGAGGCACGGACGTGTGCGTCCTTCTGCGCTGGCAGCGGGACACGGCTGGTGGCCGGGACGGCGGGAGCAGCAGCACTGTCACCCTGGGGACCTGGTGCCACCGCCTGCCTGCCCTCCCCGCCAGGCAGAGGTGCCAGCCACAGCACTGGTGTGGTGCCACCTCCCTGCACTGGGGCTGGCAGGGCTGAGAACCACTCGGCACAAGCACCAGGCAGCCAGAGAAGGGCTGGGCAAAAAACCTCGAAAAACGGCAAGTGAGACAAACTCAGACACAAACCCCTCCTTCTGGAGGGTATCCCAAGGGGGCTATGCCCTCCAGGGGAGTCACAACTGCCAGAAAATTCAGTGTCCACCAGGACTGGACACTCAGCACTTTCTCTGAAGTGTGTCTTGGGCAGCTCTAGGCCCTGTGTTCCCATTCAGGCTGCCCATCACCGAGCATGCCCAGCCGAGCGTCAGGAGAACTGCTGGCCTGTGCTTCAGTTCCACTAATTTGTGGGAAAAGGATCTTTAAGATTGTACTTATTTCTCAATTTTATAGCCCATACTTTGAAGTAAAAAAAAAAAAAAAAAAAGAAAATTTTGGGCAATATCTTTTGCTTCAGCATGGTGTTAGCATTAATACTCATCTAGAAAGGCCCCTCACAGCTGTGTTTTAGCATAGCAAGAATTGATTTACACCTGGACCCATTTCTCTTTGACACCTTCTAGCAGTTCCTGCCAAATACTACTTTATATGTTTATATTATTTCACTTTATTCTGCATTAATAATGTATGCTTTGTTATTAACAGCCTTAGTATTCAGTGAATAAATGTGGCTTTACTGCATTTTTCATTAGCACTAACCATGAATGTGCACGTTCCTACAACTGCAACTGAAAACATTTTTTAGATGGACAGCTGTCCTAATGGGCAGCAGCCTATGCTTCTGAAACAAGATAGCACCATCCCAAAAACTTACCCAGAACAACACTAAAGATCCAATTCCCCAGACAGAAGTTTTGCTTTCCTTTTTCTCCCCTTCTTTTTAAAATAATCCTGGCAGTTCTATGCAAAATAAGGTGCAGAATAACAGTTGTTATTGTAAGAAAAGAGGCAATGGAAATTTTCTTGGGGTTTTTTCCTATTTGAAAAATTCCAGATTTTTTCATTTCGAATTGTTGCACAAAAACATCTGAGATCTTACACACATTACAGACATCATCGCTCTTCCTGCCAATATTTATTTAAAAGACAGAAGGAAACCAGCATAAGAAATAGGTTTGTTTATTTGCTTTTAACTAAAAACATCAATAAAATATGATAATCTATATCTGAGAAAACTCTGTTTTTACTCACTTCTAGGCAAATCCCTCATCCCATAAATGCATTTTTTCAAGAGGAAGGTAGCATAGGAATAATTATCTCCTGAGCACTTTTGCCAGTAGTGTCAATCCTTTGGTTGCTTTACACCCTCAAATTTTTTTGCTTAAGTAAAGAATTCCGAGCTATCAATCCCTAATGTGCTGACTTTTTTGGGCTGCCTTGAGCAGATGTCACTTATTACAATATAGAAGGCACTGTGGCTGTGAAATGGAGCACCATAGCAACAAGGGCACGTAGGAGAGGGCTGTTAAACCAGAGGAGTAGGTGTGACAAAGCCTGGGGTTTGTCAATAATTCACACTTTATGGCAAGAGCAAATTGATAAAACGCATTTACGAAGAGTTAAATCTACTCTATTTCTGTGATCACATAATACATCCTTCATCAAGATGTGAACTAACACCTCTAATAAAAGGTAAAGGACACAAAATTCAGTAGCTGATCCCTTCAATCCCATTTCCATGCTCTTCCACACAAATCAAAATTAAATGCTCTTCTGGAAGGAAACACACTAAGAATCCTCCCAGAAAAAGGGACAACAGCCAACACAAAAGGGACAACCACCGTCAGCACTCCTGGTCTGACCCTGCCTGATTGTCTCAATGCCACCTTCACAATTCATGCAAGTGTTTGGTCTCAGAAGCGAGGCTGAGGGGAATGGGAGTGCAACAGCCATGCCAACAGTGACTGAACCCTTAAAACCTTCGCCTCTGACATGGCAGGACCTTAAGTCACATTGCCCTGCAGTCAGACAAGGGACAATTAAAAAAAACCCCGAAAAATTATGGAGGAATGAAAGGCCACTATCCAAATACAAGATTTGCAACATAAAATCAAGAATATGAACAACCAGCGTAAACCAAAGGATTTTAACTCAAATGTACCACTAACTCCGTTAGCTAGAACCCCCCTTTTGCTTTGATATTTCTTCTGTTTTTAAGTTCTTTGGTGTATCCTCTGAATATTTTTACAAGTAATAAAAGTCAATACTTTTATTATGAAATATTATTAAAATATTGGTCTAATCTACTGTTCCAATCTAGAATAAAACATAATTTATGTCTTTATTGTAATCTGCATCGTCAAGCAGCTCAGAACTTTTTAATCTGAGCAGTCTCCTAACTTACATTGGAGCAGCACAGCTACCACCACGTGCTAAGAAAAGGACCGAAACCCACCCTGAAATGCAATCAGATAGGATAAATACTTCTTTATCCTCAGATTAGATTGTGAGAACTTTCAGCCTCCAAAATTAATACTACATGTAAAAACCCCTAAATCGAGCTTGTTTGTCCCCTTACAAAGAGGTTAAATATAGAGGTGTATTTCCAGGTGTCATGGAAGCTTCTAGAAAGCAGCTCTTCAAGCACCCTATAACTCCCAGTTATTAATTATTTCAAGCAGTATTTCAAAGCTGAAAAATAGTCTCTTTAAGGTCCATAATGTGGACAAAGACAAAGGCATGTGCTTTTGCAAAGTGCTGGCCAGGGGCTGACAAGGTACAGGGGCTCTGCACAGGTTCCCTGAGTTTATTTCTGAGATGCAGCTCACCTGGCACAGAGAACACTCAGATAACACCCAAACTGCAAATCCTCAAATTCCTACAGAGTGCTTGCTATCCATGCAGGAGCAGGGAAAAGGCAAGGGTTTTGTTGGTGCAGGAACCACACAATTCTACGTGAACCATGCTCATATTTCCTGCCTCTCAAAGGTCAGGAATTTCCTGCGAGTTTTACAGAAACAGGGAGATAAAAACAAAGGCTGGCACTTTACAAAACCCACATGATGGTCACTGCAGCTTTTTCTGCAGGTGAATCCTGCCAAATATTCAGTGTGGGGAAGAGGGGAAAGGGGGAAAAAAGCAGAGAAATCATTTTGGTGTGTGCAGAGTCAGCAAAACACTCCGTCTATAACTGAGTTTAAAAATGAATTGACCCAAGCGACACAAGTCAAGAAGAAAGCAGTTTCATTAGTTGTGCTTGCTCAGGAGTTCCCCCTGGGACCAGGGGAGGCCCATTCCTCTGGAATTGCCCAGGGTCTCCAGCACGTGAAGGTGAACAGACAGTGCATCACCCTGCAGCACCATCCAGCCTGTGCAAGCACAGCAAAGGACACGGCTCTGACACAAAGAGTTTGCGGGTTTGTTTTTAAAGTTCTGAATGAAGCTACATTCAGATAAGTTCTGGTCTGCACACCAGCCATGCAGACTTTTACAAGCAGCATGCTAGAATGCTCTATGCTGCTGAAAAGCTACCTGTCTTTTCAAGTACCTTCCTAGTGCCTTACTTTGCTCTTCTGAAGATGATCATAATGGCAAATACACGTTTCTTGTTCCTAACATAATGGCCAAGAAGTTCTACTGACAAGGGTTTTGAGAAAGCCTAAAGTTGCAGACACTCCTGAGAAGAGTAATCCATGTTTCATTCTTAGTTTTTTATTGTTTACTGTTTTAAAAGCTACAGAAAATTACCTTGAAAGGCTTCCCTGAAGAATCAAGAGAGCTTATTGTATTATGTTCTGACAGAGTGGAGTGCAATTGTCTCCTTCTTTGCAATTTTTTTTTTTCAAATAAATGTATTTTCTTCCATTTCTCCTTCTCTATGTATTTACGATATTTTTCCATACTATTTCATGTTCAGCAAGACTGATAACTTTCTAGCTATTTTTTTATGGCCTGCTTTTATTCACTGACAAATTTACATTTAGATTATGTATTTTTACCTTTTTATTGGAACAAATGGCAATAAAAGCGCATTTGATATAGTGTTTACACCCAAACATAAATAAGCATCAGTAACTGGTCATGAATTTCTCAAGCCCTACAGCAAGAAATGAAAATGCTGCGTTGCTTCACCTAGCTGGCTCAGTCTGTAGGGGGGAGCAGATGGAGACACGGTACAAACGTGTGTGCTGGGATGTAAAAATCCTACCGTGTTATGAGCTTCACTTCATCCCACAAAACTGCCCTGCCTTTGGAGCAGCAACCCATTCCTGAGCAACCTCACCAGTTCCTCCAAAGCCAGACATCACCAGTTTCACCAGGAACTTCCTTGTCACAGAGAGCCACAGGGCTCTTGGGAGAGCTGGAATCCTCTTTTCCTTCATGGGTAATGTGGGGTGGACACAGTTGGCTCAGACCTTCAGCTACTGAATG
>VYZR01037191.1:0-13521 GCA_013400675.1 Oxylabes madagascariensis
GCAAGGAACATGAGGGAGAAGAGTAGAATTTAGCTTTAGCCTCAGCTTTTCCAAACCAACAACCTGTCCCAACCATCTGCTGCTTTCAAAATGCTCAGCTAGAGACTGACTCCCAGCACTGAGCTCATCACGTATGCTGATGTCTCCAAACATGTGGGCCAGGTACTCTCTCCACAGCTCAGCTCCCGTCTCTTGGTGCAGGGCTGGGCAGCTTTGTCTGCACCACCTGGAAAGGGCTAATCCTGCAGGCAATTTCACTTCTGTGAGCACATCATGAATCTGAGAAATCGAAGATTATCTGTTATTCCCTATGGTATCACAGTAGCCTCAGGAGCTCAGGAACAGACAACAACTAACAGCCCACACAGTGAAAAATAGTTTTCAAAGGAAAATATTTCTCCATATGCCAGCCTAGAAATACATATGGGCAGCATCTTAACGAACATCTCCTTTTAGAAAAAGTTAAAATCCAGACAGGACACGTGCAGGCACATACCTTCTGGAACAGACTTGAATGCTTTCCTGCAAAAAAAGTCTTAAAAAATGCAGCAAACAGTGTGGAGATAGGACCTGGCCATGGGATATGTATTTTAGCAGTAGAGAAGCTGTTGTCTGGATATTCCTCTGATCTATTGCAGCCTCTTGGATCTCAGCCTGGCACAGCCAGAGCAAGCTCTCAAACCACGATCCCATCTCACTGTACTCTATAGCACACGGGTGGGCGCTCCTGAGCAGGTCAGCCGGGCTTGGTACCAGCAGTGCTGCTCTCCCAGCTTAGATCTGCCCAGGCTCCCCCGTTTTACGGCACTGCTTTAGCTCATCTCTCTCACACCACCAGTGCTTCCTTCTACATCACAACAATGCTTCTCGATCACCATTCCCCCTATGGGAAATGCCATGTTCATCAGTCAGACAAGCCAGCAGCCTGCACCTGTCACCAAGATAAGAAACAGATACAGGATGTCTTAAAAATGAGTATTCCCCTTCAAAAAACTCCCAGCTAACAACAGGTGAGCAATACCCTAAGGCAGTGTTGTACCTGGACCACTAACCACCAACAGACAGATTTCCCTTCTTTGAATTTGTCCCGTTTCTTTCTAAACCTCTTCATGCTCTGAACCTGCACACCACCCTGCTTTGCTGACCCTTTAGGATTCCATTCTGTGCTTCAGGACAGAGCATTCCTGAGCCTGCTGCCCAACACCAAAACCAAGGCAGCTTTCAGTTCAGCTGCTATGGCACACAGTGAGAAATTTTCTTCTTGTTTTCCCTAGGTAACCTTAAGTTTCTTTCTTCCTGTTGACTGTCTCCCCTCTTTGCCTTCTCCACGTCCAGCTCGCATGTCACCTTCCCTGCCACACTCATCAGCCTTGGACGGATTCTGGGCAGGACATACAGAGTGGGCACAGCACAACTACAGCCAAGTGCTGCTTTGCGCTCTGTCCCTTTCCTACAAGATCTTGATCCCTCTTCTAGTTTCTGACCACTTCCCAGCAACGTGTATGTGTTTCTAGAAATTCATATACAAGCTTGAAAATGTCTTTCCTACCTCAAAATAGCTCAACTGGGGTGTTGGAGCCATGAGGCCTGAAAGGCCTCTCTGGCGGTCAGAAGCCTGAAGTCNGGGCCTCCCCCTGCACTTGCAGTCAGGGACCTCTCCCCCATGTAAAAAACTTTGATTTTGGTGAGACAATATTCTCTGCTGCTTGATCGCTGTGCTCGTCTCCCTCGCCAGATCCCTCTGCACCTTTCATTTTTATAGCCCTGAATAATTTTGTATCAACACTGAGCTGTCAGCTGATGATTTGTCTCCTTGTATAAACCCAAAGACCAGCTTACATTCCTGCGGGATCAGCAGACAATCCTCCTTCTGAAAACACAGGATTTATTCCTACCATTATTCTTCTGCCTGCCAACAGGTTATTCATGCATGAAAAGACCTTGCACCACATTCATATTTCATTTACTCACAGAGAATTAAGCTAGAAGATGAAGACTGCAGAGGTTAAGTGTGAGAAACTTCAGAATTCCTTCTTTGGGTATATGTCAGATGGTAAATGTTTACTCACCTATGGAGTAAAGGTGAGTAAAGGGACTGAAGGGAGTATGTGTGCATGTGTGAGGAATCACTGCTTCAACTCAACTTCTCACTGAAAGACTTACATAGATGCCTACTTATCTTCTATTCAGTTCTGACTGAAGTCACTACATTTGATTTCCTTATGGATTTCTCTGCTAAATTGCTGCTACAGCATCCATAAGCATCTTAATATTTCAGAACACTAAGAAACTTCTCACAACAGCCCTGCAGCTTCAGGTGCATCCTACCCACCCCTCACACATCTGGAAAGCGGGGCTGGTCAAACAGAAGTAGGTGTTCCAGGGGAAAAGCTGACCTTTCCAGCCAGCAGCAGAGAGAACCTGGCATGTTCCTGCAAGATTTCCCCTTACTTCAGGTGCAATTCTGAGGTCAGTCTCCAGGAAAAGCCCTCAAGAGTTATCAGTCACTGCAAAAAAGCTGTTTTGAGCAAGCTGCCAGCCCTGCTGCCTCTTCTGCTGAATCCCTACAGAACAACTCATAACCTAGTCCCTGCCAGAGCAGCCTCCTGGGCCAGAAGACAGACAAGAGGGAACAGCCTCAAGGTGTGCCAGGGGACATTTAGATGGAATATAAAAGAAAATTTCTTCATTGCAAGGGTAATTAGGCATTGGAACACAGGGTGCCCAGGGCAGTGGTGGAACCTCCATCCCTGGAAGTATTAAGAAAATGTATGGATGTGGCACCTGGGGACATGGTTTAGCGGTGGCCTTGGCAGTGCTGTGGGAACAGTTGGACTCGATTACTTTAGAGGACTTTTCCAACCTTAATGATTCCACGATTCTCTGAAAGGTGTGTGTGACCTGTCACCAGAGCCCCAGCTGAGACCATACAGGCACAGCTGACTTTCAAGTGCTTCCTTCTGGAAACTTTATAAAGTCATCCTGGCATGCCTTTTTAATAACATTTTATATATATAAAATACATACATATATATGTATCAGAAGCTACATAGAAAATCTTGAGCTGGAAGGGACCTACAAAGAGTCCAACTGCTGATGTTTGTGGGTTTTTTTGTTTTTTTGGGGGGGGGTTTTGTTTGTTTTTTTTTTTAATTTAACTTTTTTTTTTTAGGTAAAAACTACATCTGTTTTCCTAAGCACATCTCCAGCACATGCATGCAATTTAGACACGTAATTGCACAGAACAGCCTGCTCCGCCCACAGGCAGCACACGCTGCTGAACAGAACAATCTCCATGGAGTTGTCTCATAAAGATGTCTTAGTCCCTCTGAGCACAAGCAAAATGAATTTTCAAAGGCTCAGAATGGCCTGAACTCTCCTGGGCCTGAACAGGAAAGAAAAAACACATATCCCTACCAGAAATACAGTCCTTCTGTGCCACTGCACGTCTCTGCTCTGAATCCCACCAGAGACGGAGAAACAATGAACACTGTTAGTGCAGGAGCTTCAACCCAGGGCTGTCCTCAGTCCCTGCCCTGACTTGCAGCTGCCTCATGACACAGGGTGACACAGCAATGACACAGGGAAACCACCACAGGGAGCAGCTGTCTGCTGGTGTCAAGGAGGGCTCAGGATGCAGGAAGCTGGACTCCAGCTCTCACCAATTAAAAACACTGAAGCCACTTGATATAAACTGCTGCCTAAGAGGAATTCACAGGGTTAACTCAAGTTTCCCAAAAGCAATATAAAAAGTATTGAATGGACTTTGTCTAGTAAGACTTTAGCTAGATAAAGTGTTATCCTGCAGCCAGCAATTAAACTGAGTCTGGAGGAATGCGCAAGCTCTTGTTCATTCTGCACAGATGCCGGGGCAAGCCCTGGGCTGCAGAGCTCAAAAAGTGTGGGCAAGGGAAGCCAATTCCGGAGAGAGAAAGGCAGTGTCCTTTATCAGGTACTAGTACCCTCCCAGAAGAGCCTCAGGTTAGGCAGTGATTTATAAAATCCATTAATACAATCGAGACAGGTTCTTTTCAACACACTGGCTCATATGGCTTCTAGCACCAGAATATGCTCCAGGAAACTCCTTGGCATGCACGGATCAGTTGAATTACAGCCCCAGGTCTGCATCCCACTTAAAATCCCTCACACAATTTGCACAGCTGTGACTGAAAGGGCCCCCACCTGTCCCAAATGTAGCCCAGCTGCCACCCACACTGCTGATCCATGCTCTGGTCTAACCTTGCACACCAGCCTGCACCGCCCCGCCCCCCCCCCCTGATAAATTTTCCCAAATCCAGGTCTCTATACTTAAAGAAATGTCTGATTTTCAGCAGAGCTCAGCAGTGCCACCTGCCTGAAGTCAGTGCAGACCTCTCTCTCGGCTCTCTGTGCCTTTCCCTACCTTCATCCTCTGTGTTTTGTTTCCTCTTTTTCCTGGATTTTGTCATCTTCTTGTTTTTCAGATCCTTGATGTGCTGGGCAACTGAAAATTCAGAAGAGGGTCTGGATTAATAATGTGGTATACTAAAATACCAACATCCAGATCTGCCCTTACATGTGGCAGCCAGCCTGGCTCCAGCATAAGAAGCTCTGCCCGAGGAAAGGTCCTGCAGCACAGCCAGCTCCCAAAGAACCGGAATGAGGGGCTCAGAACATCATTCTGCTTCTCCAAATGGCCAAACAGTTGAAAAGTTCATACCTAAATAAACTTGCTGCCTAAATACCAGCAAAAGAACCATCTTCTCAATACCTCAGAGTACTACTCCTTGCTGCCTGCATTCTGGGCAAAGCACAGCTGGAGGAAATGGTTTTGGACAGAAGTGACAAGGGCTGAGATCTTTATAAAACCCAAACTAGTGCTGCACACCTGGCACTTCAGTGAAGAAATCCCACATTAAGGCTACAATCATAAAACCAGAAGGCAAATATTGCCCGTGTAGCACTTGCCCCTTGTTCCAACCTCTGCTGCCACACTCATAGGAGCAGGAGCAGAGGGGCGCTGAGGCAGAACTCCTGTAGCCACCCTGGAGACTTGGTGGGGGCTTCAAACACAGCTTGAAGTCCTCAGAGATCAAGGGGAAAATAGGTGCTCTGGTTTCTGGCCCGAGATTGGACAAGTCACAATGAGCGTGGCTGAAATAGTGACAAATAAGCCAATAAATACCAGCTAATACTCTCCGGGCTGGCACTTAGCTTTTTTTCTTTTCTTCACACCCCTCCGCCCTCTACAGGATTCTATAGCAATTTAAAATTGGGGTAATAACAGAATATAAGCTGGGCTGGTCCCCAAACTTCTGAAAGACAGATAAATTGCATCTCTTCACACTTAAAAGCCTGCGTTCTTCAGGATCCCCAAACAGCCAAGGCCTTTTCTCAGTGTTTGCAATGGCTCCCTTAAAAAGTTAGATACTAATAATGCTTTTTTTTTTTGCCAGCTTCAAGGAACTTAGAAGTAAATTACGTCATCAGAGAACCCAGAAAAGCTCTGCCTTTGGCAGGTTGACATCAGCTCATTCCAGCGTTGATGGGTGAGGTGAGCACAGTGTGGGGCTCACATTTCTTTGCCAGACACAAGCTGGTGGCAGCTTCATCCCACCAATGAAAGGTGAACTCAAACAACACATTGTGCACTCACTGACAGAGCCCACAGCACTAGCTGGCGACTACCTGTACTTTTAAAACCCAGACAACCCTGACTATGTGGCACAACCCACCAAGATGCTGCTGCATACAGAGGAGGTGCATGAGGCACTTACTCTTTTCATCACAGTCAAGGTGGCGATAAATGTAGCCTTCCAGGTAAGACTGAAATTTGGGTGATGGAGAGAAAAAGGCCAGACTGATGGCCATCAGTTCCCAGCCCCATGCCAGGCTTTGGTAGCACGTGTTATCTGTTGTCTGCCGGATCAGCTGTATGTAGAGCTCATCCCTCAACCCTTGCATGCTCCAGCACTTGGTGACCATGACCAATGCCACGTGATTGCGGTCCATGCGAGTCTGCCGGTCTCCCATGTAGCTCTGCACCAGTTTGAACATCTCACATGCCTCTTTTTTGATAGTCCGGTTGCTAGTGATGAGCATTGGCTTTTTGATGGAGCCGCCATTCCAGGACAGCATGTTGGAGATGGAGATCCTTCGTCGGAAGATGCCTTGCGTGTGCATGTTCAGGTTTTTGGAAGCCCAATCTGCCATGCTGCTCTGGGAGATGGGCTTCCGTAGGGTGTTATAAGGGAAATGGCATCGCACACAGCCACCATGCTGGCTGCTGCCCTCCTGCTTGGGCTCCAGCTCTATGGTTTCAGGCTGCAAAGAAGAACAGACATGTTAAAAGCAGCTTAAGTGACTCCTTACCCAGCCAGGAAATTTATCCACAGTGAGACATGAAGCTGCCAGCAACTGCACAGTGGTGAGTCTGTACAAACATGACTTGGTGCAGAATTGGTGGATGACACTTACAGTCCTGCAAGAGCCTGGCTGGCACAGCCATACACTAATACTATCCCTAAAGGAAGTGCTGGGACGTGGAGCAACAAGGCTGAGTGTCCCAGCTGTTGCAGAGTTTACAGGAACAGGCAGGAGGTGAGCTGATTTCCAGAGCAGCAGCATAGCTCTGTGGCACCAAGCACACAACTGAGGAAACAAGTATCTCTGCACTCCTCCCCTCTCAGTTCCTATGGAGCTCCAGGAGCCCAGGAGGTGGAAGGGACACTGGTCTACAGTTAACCCCAAAATATACATTACTTCTTAGAAGTTTAGAGCAAGTCAGCGTTTCCTTCTTAGTATAGAGGTGATGCTGTTGGACACGCAGTGACATACATACGGACACTTCTCTGTGAAGGCATGAACTCCGAACTCTCCTTTATTCAAACATCTGACTCCATATTTATAGTATTTCTACACAGACCAGGGATTGGAGGAGAAGGTTGACACCTCTCCCATCCCCTTGGTCAAAACAACTGTCCATCAGTTGATCCTTCCTCCAAGAGAAGGAATGTAAACAAACTCTGTGTAACATAAATATTGCTGTTAATAATAACACCCGTGTGTGAGAAAGAAACTAAAAACTATGAAAACATTAGAATTGTGAGAACACATCAGAAAGGCTGAAGAATCAGGGCGACATAGAGGAACACATGAATTCATGACAGAGGCTTCTGCAGTCCAACACTTTTCTCTCACATCCTCCATGTCCCTCCATGCGGATGATGGGATTAGCACACATCACATTCCACCCCTCATTGCCAGCCTGTAGCACAACAATTTCTCCTGGTTTTTTACTTTGTTCTTTTTATCCCTTGAGTTATTTCTCTACCTCCTCACCCTCTCTGAATTCACTCAATACACTCACTAAAAATCCCTGCCTGCAGTTCTCTGCCATCTCCACATCCTCGGTCTCCCTCAAATCACCTTACCTGCCTGGAGTTGGTTTTCCTCCTATCACCCTACCTGCTCCTTCAGTATGTTCCTCCTGA
Organism: Oxylabes madagascariensis; assembly: GCA_013400675.1. Taxonomy (NCBI): domain Eukaryota; kingdom Metazoa; phylum Chordata; class Aves; order Passeriformes; family Timaliidae; genus Oxylabes; species Oxylabes madagascariensis. Next base: position 7,473 of record VYZR01037191.1, read on the forward strand.
GGAGTCACCTCCTCACACTATCTTGAGGTTCAGGAGGCTCTGGATTCTCTCCTCTGCTCTCCCTGAGGTTTCTCTCACATCTCATTCACACAACTCCACAGCTGTTACATTTCTATTGACAGTACACAGCCACCTCTGCTTAGCCTGTCCCAGAACTTCTGCCCACCCTCCTCTGATACTGAGTTTCCTTGTCTCCTGATTTTCCTCTCTATCATGCAAGCCTAGCACAGGACATCACTCCTCACTCAAGCCACTTGATGCTATTTTCAGGCGAGGCAGTGATTTTGCTGCCATATTTTCTGCAACTTCCTCCCCTCCTTACTTGGACTCTTGAGTATTTCTGTGAATATTTTTTTTATTTATTGACTCTTTTTGCCTATACCACAACATCCGTCTCCTTTCATCTTCTGCTTCCCCATATTACCACATACGAATTATTTCTTCACTTTCCAGGCCATTCACAGCCTATCCCCAACCCACCATCTCTTGTGCATAATCAAGTTTCAGCTCGCCCTGTCAATGCAACAGGGTGTAACACAGCCAGAAGAATGGATAGCAGTTTCCTACCAAGTCTAAAGAGGCTGTGAAATGAAATTGCTGAAATATTAATATTAACATGTAAGTCATGTAAACTTGATGTGTCTCTGTGCCTGAAAAGTGGGAAATGTGGGAACATGATATCAGTTTTCCAAAAAGTTTCATATGAAAGCAAGGCACTTATTGATCCAAAATGTCAATAAATAGAACACATACAGATAAATCTGACAGAGCGGAGAGGTGTCAGCCTGGTTTTCAGGCCTGCTGGAGCAATCTGGAATAGTCAAGGAGCTTTCACAAATTTCTTCATGAAAGACTGTATACCAGCAAACAGGAGAAAAACCAGAAAAAAATAAGAAACCACTTTTCAGCACAGAGGATGGCTATCAGCTCTGCCCCATCAAATTGATGCAGAGACTCTGGTTGTTCAAAATAGGAGCAAAATAACTGAAGAGTGAGCAAAGAGAAAAAGGGCAAAAGCTTGAGGGGATGTAAAACTATCTACAAAGAACCTAAATCTGAACTAAAACCAGGAAGCCGGAGGTTCCTTTGAATCCAAATAGGAAAAAAAGATAGCAAACTAAATCCTACAGAAGTGCTGTGTTAGAGAGAGAAACTACTCCCCTTGTGCAGGCACACTAATGGGCATTAAAACAGCTATTTCCAACAAGACGCCAGAGCCACTGACACCGATTTTCTAAATGTTGCTATTCCATGTTCAGGAACTGGGAAGGAGAATAGCATATGAGGAGCCATTAGAAAAAGAAGAGAGAGAAAAAGAGGAATTGCTGTCATGTGGCGATGCCAATCCTAATGCCTGTGCCCTGTACTCACCAACTCAGACCATTCCAGTGAAGAAAGTGTATGTGAGGGAAGGGTTATCCACAAAGTAACATGATCAGGCAAGCACATTTACCCAAATAACAGAGCAGAGCTACCCACAGTGCTGAGGGCTTGCTGGACGTGAGCCTCATGCCACAATTCTCCTTCCTCTTAAACCACTGGCCTGAAATAGGGTTTCTACCTGCAAAGCTGTGAAGCTTTATGAACTGTTTGCTATTCTGCAGAAACAGACATGTCTTGCCTGCAGCACACCCCTGGAACTAAACCCCCCCATAGGAGCAGGCTCTGCATGATGAGTCTAGCAAAGAAAAAAAAATTTAACATGGCACAGATGGGGAGGTACCTGTGAGGAATGGCATGCAGCGCCTGATGAAGCCAAGCTTGTCTGGCTGGTCACGTTCTTTTCTAAAGAATCTATTTTCTCAAAAGTTCTCTTCTGCCTCATTGTGTCCTGTGGAGCAGCCACATTGCTGGGAAAGGCTTCCCTAATCTCGAGGTCCTGTCTGTACAGAGACCTGTTGCTGGCTGAGACATCATCAGTGGAGCTCCGGCTGATGCGTTTTTTCAAGTGGTCAGACTGAAACCTGACCTTGCTGATCTCTGTTGGGACACCGTTCTCCAGGCTCTCAGCATCCAGGCTGGCTTTGCTCCCCCTGCAAGCTGCTGACCTCCCCACCACAGCACGCATCTCAGCGATCACTTTATCATTCAGAGCTGTGAGCTCACTACTGCTGCCCACAGACCCAGGTCTTGCTTGACCTGTTCCTTGCCTCCTTCCTTTCCTTTTTCTCAAGCTGGGAGAAGGGCCAGTTGAATAACCAGAATCCTGATGGCTTATACCAGTTGGGTACTCCTGTGTCTGCAGGCTGTTTTGCCGACTGTGGTGGAGTTCCATGTTCTTGAGGACATTGGCTTCCAAGATCCTCCAAGACTGCTTGAAGCTGTCCTTTGAAGCAAGCTGACCAGGCAGTTTAGCGGAGGCATCAGTTGTTGCAGCAGAAGAGTGGGAGAGTTTGGCAGATTGGTCAACGTTGACCATATGTTTTATGTATTCTCTGCCAGCTGGGCTGTATTCAGTGGAAGAGGGATTTCTTGCATGCTTTTTTACAGCTTGCTGTTGTTGAATACTGGGATGCTGCAATAATTTGGTTGGTTGCAGCTGTTTTTTTAAGCTATTGCTTGGTGACCTTTGTGGAGACATCTCACTCACACAAATGCTTTCAGTGTCCATATCTACTGGTGGTTCGTCATAAATTGGCAACTCTAAAGATGGTTCATCATATATAGGTGCAGGAGAGGCATATGCGGGGGATGCAGGCTGAGGGGTTCCTGTCCGGCTCCTTGGAGGTGTTTGAGAAGTAGGACCATTCATCAGCACCAGGCAAAACCCACCACTCTCGGTCTGTTTGATCTGCATAGACTGCTTTGTTTCTCCAGCAGGCATTTGCTTTGTGGCTCCAGGGCTCTGGGACGTGAATTGAGGCTGAGCACATATAGCTGGTTTGGGAAGAGATTTTGGGCTGTTGGGCTTTGGAGCACCCTGCAGCTGAAGGGAACTGTCTGAAAAGCTCTGCATCTGCCTCAAACTGTTCACTTTGACCAACATGGCTGCTTTCGTGCCTGGCAGAGGCTGCCAGTGGGTAGGAGTCTCCCTAAAAGAAGAAAGATACAAATACACACAATTATTTAGGAATTATATTTACTGAAGTACCTTCTACGTCTACCCAAATACCAAACTGTTAGTCTCAAAGTGCCTGAATATTCCCCAACCAGTTATATCAGCAAGTTATTTCTTCCTGGAGATGTTCCTTTCTGAAACAGAAAAACATTGTTGTAATTCACATAATAAATTTCTAAATCATGAAGAGCAGAACAATGGGATGAAACGAGTTCATGACACTATAATCTGTCTGATATCAGCAGCACTGACATAGGACACAACCTGTGCTTCTCAACGCTCAGCAGATAGCATGGCACCAAAAACAACCAGCTGAAGACCTGCAAGCTATTCTGGAACATAAAATTCAAGTATTAAATTGGAAAATAATCCCAAGTACCTGCCTTCAGATTATCCAACTACGATGACAGTACTTCCAGACCATGCTGGTTTTTTTATTTAAGTTTCCATATGTGAATTTATTTTGTAGAAAAACCTATGAGGTCTATGGGAGGTATATGGGGGTGGCCATCCTCCACTCACAGCTTACATTGCCACACAACCTGTCAAGCCTCCACCCAATCTAGTCCAGATGCATTTGGATCTAGTTCCCTTGGCCACACCAACTGGCCCTGCTCAGTTCTCATGTCTGTGAAACACTCCTCTGCTGGAAGTATCCTCTGACGTGTGGTGGTACTTGGGATCCACCACAACCCAACGTGCCCAGTGCAACACCCCTGTTCCCAGGGCACATTCTACAGTGTAACAACTTCCTGTCAGGCTGTGGCCATGGCCAGTTTGTGTTTGAGCTCTGAGGAAAAGGGAATGGAAAGGATATTAAACAAGTTGAGCTTCCAGGTTTTCCAAGGCATCACAGACCCTAGGAAGGTGTACTTGAATCTGATTCTATATTGTGCCCCACCCTCATGTATCTGCTACCAGCCATCACTGGGTAAGACCTGAGGGCGTACTGCATGTGCTCCATCTGAGACAGGAGATGCTCCCATAACATCTTCATAGCTTTTTGCTCTGTTTTCACCTTGACCTTGCTACCTGCTCCACATTGCTGACCTGTCCTCTGTGGCCTCTGCGCTGGCAGACACATCCACCTCTGTTGCATGTCCAGAGCTGCCTCCCACCAATGTTAGGCTCTCTTGTGCCTTCACTGCCAAACCCCAAGATATATGGACCCACCCTTCTTGCTCTCTGCTCCTGCTCTCCAGAGCCCTTTCACCTGGCCAGGTGCCAGCCTCCTCCTTCAGCACAGCTTCCCTGGGGTATCCTGCCAGTACGTCAGTACACTCGCTGCTCTCCCCACACCTGCCCCACTGCAGGTGACATATTTCACTTTGTGCACTTCAGTCACCTCTGCCCCCCCCGCATCCTCTGTCTCACCTGTTCCCAGTCGCTGCCCTCCTAAAGGGGTGGCATGCTCCTTCCCCATCCACTGCTTACCGTTTTTTTGGCAAAACATGCTCTCTGTTGGCAATGTGTCGCTGTGAATCCCACCTTGACACAAAGGCACTGGGAGTGGCACAGATGAAGTTGGCACTGCTCTGCCACAGGCACAGTGCCTGACCCATGGTCAGGGTCCAAAGGCCTCACCACACTCTGATCGCACTTGCCGCACCTCTGCCTTTGCAGGGCTGGCTCCTTTCTGTAACAATCCATGTAGCTCCCTTGTGCAACTACCCAGGTGTGACCAGAGAAGGTTGAGAGAGGGCTCTCTTCCTCTGCTTTGCATCCTGGGGCCCCCTCTTACTCTGGGACTTCCTAAGTATCTTCCACTGAGGCACCAAGGATTTTATTTTAAGGGAGCTCCTAACACTACTTCAGGATGGTGATGCAACTGCCATGAGGAAGGCCTGTCTCTCAGCCTTCACCTTCCTTCTCTTCACAGCATTGCAGCTCAGTGCTGACCTAAGCCCTATGCCAAGAGCAGCTTGGGAAACACTGACGAATCTGGGATTGGCCTCGCTCCATCTGCCCAAGCCACCATCAAGCACAGCTCCTGCTCTCCTACTCCTGTTTAGCCCTCAGTGGTTCGTCCTCCACATGCTTCTTCCTGGGGTATGATGTCTCAGGTCAATGCAGGGCTCGAGCACCAACAGTGCCAAGTAAGGACGCGCACAGGGAATCACCAGAGGTAACAGCAGAATGAGGACACCCAGCTCCACAACCCACCAGGTATCCCTCCTTGGGGCACACAGGGCCTGCTTCTTGAATCAGTGCATCTCTTCTGTGCATGGCCAAGCTCCAGTCTCAATCCCAAGCTCTGCTGAAGACCTGGCTCTTCCTCGAAGAACCTGGACTAACAGGAAGAACCAGAACAGCAACACTTGGTAGGCTTTTAAATGAGGATTTCTGACACCCCCATGGCTGTACCAGTGGCTCATTTCATTGCACAGAAGAGAGACTGGAAAAGAGCAAGCAGGACAGAACCATCCTCAGGCTCCTGACTCAGCAGGTAGGCCACAAGTGTGTGACTGGGACATATTTTAGCTAACCATCATTGCATCTGGACCAGTACTATCCGGTTGTTGGGTTGCAGGGTAGCAAAGAAGCCATGCCTCACCTTGGGCCTGCCCAGGACAGGAAGACATGCTGGCCTTTAGCACAGACTTGGCAGCATGGGTGGGACATGATGGAGAGTGGCAGGAGCTCTGCACTGGCACAAGGCTCTCTCTGCACCTGCCCTGAGCCCAGCTGGCAGGACAGCAAGACAAGATGGACAGACAATCACAGCAAGGCAATGAAGAAGTAGTTCTGTCACAAGCAGCAAGCCTCCCTGCAGCAGGATTTTGGCACTTGCAGTGCATGCCTGAACATGTTCCCTCCTTCAGGCCCAGGTCAAAGTGCACGTTGGGACCCAGCCTGCTCTGGACCACTGCAAACCCCTGCAGCGGGCAGAGCCTAGCACCAAGGGCACCCACTGACACTGCTTCTTTTTGATGAAAAGCACAAACGTGGGATTGCCACAGCTAGGCTGCCATGGACACTGGTAAGAGGCAG
>VYZR01037205.1:0-18380 GCA_013400675.1 Oxylabes madagascariensis
TGTTCTGTGAGGAAAGCAGGAGGACAGGGAGGAGCAGGTGTGTAAGTGGGCAGGATGCATCTTGTACCCAAAAAGGATGTTATGTTTGCCATGGATGCAAAAGGAGGAATCATCTGGGTGGAATAGAAAAATTACTTCACATAAAGTATTTAACTCCATTTGCTTAATGTACTTTTTCTCTGTCTCCACCCCATTTATTTGTAGGACTGTGGGCTCAGTCCTGCAGTTACCAAGTCCCTACAATTACCATTGTTTTTGAAGACACACTAATTGTAATGAATCCTGCCCACACATCACAATCAGTCCAAAAGGCTACTCTGCATCTATAGTGGTGCTGTCCACAGGTGGCTAGCAAGGTTAGTCACCTCTTTCATAGGTACAAGAGCTGCTTTCAAGCACAAAAATCAAATTTTCACTTCTTTACAACTGAATGTTGCCCTATTCGTATGAAGACTGCTAGCAAAGACTGCAGGAGCAATGCATTTTAAGGTCTCAGATCAGGTTTGCTCAATGTGGATATAATACTGCAGTCTTCTGAGTTTGTTGTGCAGGTTACATCATTATTCTTTGGATGATAGGAACATTGGCTGGGTGTACAAAGGCAAGGTCATGCAGATGTTTCCATGCAGGACAACATCTTCCTTTGTTGCTGGTTCTTTTGGCATTTAATAAATTCAAAGAAAGCAATTTATCTCTTTTGACCCGTTTATAAAGCTGGAGAGAAATAGTTTAGGTTATTTAAACTGGACAAAAGATGAGATATATAATAAAGTGTCCTGAGCAAGAACTGTCTACTCTGGAGCACTCAGGATTCGTCAGCTGGAAAATGAACCTATGTAAGCTCTTCTCCCCTCAGATCTGGGATAAACTGTGTACTTTGTGGTGTTCTTAGTTCACATCAAGGTAGTTTACACAGAGACATTAACTCTATAAGTAAACTAGAGAATGAATTACAGCACAATTGATGCACTACTGAAGATAATCTGTATTAATTCTCAGTGTGGATAAAATGCTAAATCATCTGTTCTGAAGCTATTGTTTCTCAGAAATCACAAAGCCCAGCACTGGTCCACAAAGCTCATGTTCCCCTCTGACATTTGAGAATAGCCAAGGTTATTATTTTGATGACTGGATCCCATTCTTGCTTGCCCCATTGCTACTGCCCTCTGGCCCTTCTCCTTTGGAATGGGAGAGATGCAAAGGATTTGTGGGCTGCAATGCTGGGGCAGAACAGAGGGGGCTAAAGCTCTTGTGGTTTCTCTGCTGTTACCAGTGTATTGCCATCTGGAAATCACTGAGGGAGCCTGCTAATTCAATTTTATTATTGTATATTTTAAAGACTGTCAAAAAAGCTCAGGGCTTTGGCACAGGTCTTCATTTTAGTTTAGTCTAAATCAAAATAAATAATAAAATCCTCATGAAGATGTACAGGCACCGTGAGATACTTAGCCAACCTGACATGATGAAAAAATAAACTAATAATGTTTTATAGGCTCATGAAAAAAATATTTACTTACCTCATATGACTATGCCAATAAAGTTTTAAACAGATTAAAAGCTAAGACAGATGCCAATGATCATACCATATGAAAGAAAAAAGAAGGAAAGGCAATTATGTCAAGTTTAAGCTCACTAAATCTGATTTAAATATATTGATCTCTAAGTGTGACATATACTTGATTCTCTTATAAGACCAGGAAATTTCGGTACACATTTGGCAAATCCATTGAGACAGCTGAAGAAAAATGGTACAAATGTAAGATTTTGGACTGGAATGTGTGGTTTGGGAATCTAACTACTCTTGAAATGAGGCTGTTTTGAACTGCGCAGTTCTGTTTTTAAAGGTGCACCTGAGATGGCAGTGGCTGTTAGGGAGAGCTCTGCAGGGAGATGGGGCCCTCACAAAGTCAGCACACGAACCCCGCCGCATGGAGCCAAGTGCTACAGTGAGCACAGTGACACTGAAGTGTTCAAGTATTCCAAGTGTCTGCCCAGGAAGCATAAATGTCTAGGAGAATTGGCGGGCATCAGCAAACTCTCTGCCTGGCACGGTATTACAGAATTACTGGATCGATTAGGTTGGAAAAGACCTCTGAGATTGAGTCCAAACTATGACCAAACACCACTCTGTCAACTACACCCCGGCACTGAGTGCCACATCCAGTCTTTCTTACACACCTCCAGGGACAGTGACTTCACCACCTCCCTCGGCAGCCCATTCCACTGTCCAACCACCCTTTCTGTGAAGAATTTCTTCCTAAAGTCCAGCCTAAACCTCCTACAGCTGAAGCCTATGTCCTGTCGCTGTTTGCCTGAGAGAAGAGCCTGACCCCCACCTGCCTACAACCTCCCTGCAGGGAGTTGTAGAGAGTGGTAAGGTCATCCCTGAGCCTCCTCCAGGCTAAGGAACCCCAACTCCTTCAGCTCCTCATAGGAGCTCCACATCCTTCACCAGCTTTGATGCCTTTCTCTGGACAAAGTCACAGAGTCCATGCTGCCAGAAACAACCAGTTTGGGTTGTGTATGTGTTTCTTAAATGGGAAGTTCTTTTGGCACAGAGCTGCACTTCTGCTGTGATTTGTGTCACCTGCTAAAAAACAGACTGGTAGCTCTCAGACTAGGAAACTTTGGGATCAAAATGTACCTCATGGATAGCTCCACAATGAAAACACATTTCTGAGGTGGAAAATTTTTTCCTCTTTTTTTTTTCATTTTAATCAGATCAGCAAACCAGCTTGTAAAACAATGTGTAAAAAATTGCGTAACATATCTATCCATGGGAGAGCTGTATCTGGATTTTATTCTTTTTAAAATCAGGTTTGAAAATATCTAAGCAGCCATGAGTGTGATGGAGATTAACTGCTATGCAAAATGACTGGTTTCAGAGAAGAGTGCTGACCACAGCTCAGCAAGAATAAAAGGTGTGAGCTCTGTTCTGTGATACAAATCTATTGTGAAAAGACTGTCAGTGCTTATGTCTTACTGCTGTCTATTTTTTAAACCTCTTTTCTTTCCTTAGAAACAAAGACACAAATTATACACACCAGAATCACAATATACACCAACATACTTCAAACCAATGCATTGCCTGAGAGTGTCGGGAGTAGAGTCCTGCTTGGTGGGCTCTGGGCCACTCCTGTGGGTCCATGCAGTGGGGGTTCAGGGTGGCATATGAGCCTCTCAGTCCTCCCCCTCCTTCACATGCATGTATCTATTTTCTAATGCACCAACCTGGACTAAAGTGGGTATTTCTGGTCCCTTTCTCAGGTATGCCCTTTCCTGCAAGTGCTACATGACTGTGTAGCTTGGCCTGTTTGCTTCCTCAGCTGCTTTTAGAAAAACTCCAACTTTTCTATCAATTGGAGCTACAGGAAAAGCTGTCTCAAGGCTCACTGGCAGAGCAGGCAGGCCCATTCCCTCGCGCTGGAGCTCAGCACTCCCTGACTGATAAAGCTGCAGCTGTCTCCTACCAGCCGTGCTGGAACAACATGATGGATGAGCGAGTCTCTCTTCTCTGTCTTCTCCAGTTCTGGCCAAAAGCAGTCTGAAAATACAGCAAATCTTTTTTTAACTCTAGCTCAAAGATCATCTTATGACTTCAGAGAAATTTCAGTCCCAGTTAAAGCCAGGTGGTCCAGGTTTGATTGCTGAAAGTTGTTGAACAACAACTGCATAATGGAGTATTTACTCAGAGCTGATGGACTTCTCTGGTCTTCAAAAGTGTTTGCTATTGCCACCGTGCAGCAAAGATTAGTCAAGTGTTGTTTCAGTTTTCTGAAATGGGTTTAAGGTGTTTAACAGAAAAGTTTTAAAGACAATTAGCAAGCTGCTTTGTTTGATTTTGTTTTCTGTTTGGGTTTTTTTAATAAATGCCTTTCAAAGTCCTTATCTTTTTTCCCCATTACTTGCCTACTATATAGCAATCATAACATCTCATAGGAAAAACTGGGCAACCTGATCACTGCTTATGTCAATGTACCCTAGAAAAGTAGGGAAGCTTCAGTCAGTTCTGTCACAGAGGCTGTTGTGATCAGGAGGAACTCTAGTCAGACAGGAAGAATCCCGGTTCATTTAACCTTTGGGCTTTCTGGAGGCATAACAACGGTATTTATTACTGCTTTTTGTTTTTAATGGCCTTACTAAAGGCCAGCAGCTCTTCAGATGTTTGGTGGGCCCCTAGCCCAGTTGTGAGTAATGAACTGTCCCTGACAAACTCTGAATTGAGCCCACACAGGGCAGTTTGCTATACACAGAAATTCACTGGCTCCCCTTTTGACAGGTATCTTTATCTCTCTCACAGACTTAGCCAAAGGAGCTGCTCCAAAGATCCCAAACTCCAAGCCACTCAAAGTCTTTGTACAAACATTGCAGTTCAGGGCCATCTTTTAATCACTGGCTGAGGGAAGAATTAGAGGTACAACCACAGGATGCAAGGTTGCCACATTGTGAAGGGATGATGATAGAAAGAACCTGGGGAAAGGCTTCAGTTGGACAGAAGAACTAGCCTGTTGTGTTCCCTCATCCCTAGTGACAGAGGATGTCACCTCTGCTGAGGAGTCCTTCAGTTTCACCATAGTCGCTTCCAGGTTTTTTCTCCTGGTCTCTCCCACACTGTGGTCTTACTGCCAACAAGGCACACAGCCCTGAGGAGGAGATTTCCTGTCGTGGGATATTTCCTTTCCCATACAAAAGCACAGGTCCAAGTTGTGCAGCTATAGTAATAATAAGTGGCTCTGAATCAAGGACTATCCATGAGGTTTTCCAGATTGACCATTCCAGAATTTTGGGATGCTTTCCTTTCTTCATACTACATCCCTTTTTTTGAAACAGTTGAGTGCCATTAGCTATTCTGATTTACCTTTTGGTAGTTTGCTGAGCTTAGATAGGTTTTCATGTTGCTTTATAGAAAACCATAACTCTTTCTGTGGGTGCTGGGTTACAATTACATGGCATTAATGGGCCGTGGCAGAGCAGTCCTGTGCCCTGGAGCATCTTAGGGTTTGCTTTGGGGCTTTGCTTCATTCTCTACAATACACCTTGAATATGTGTTCATTTGTTGTTTTGTTTCACGTGTCCCATTGTTTTTGCCAGCTTTTCTGCTCTGCCAGGCTGATAAGTTTAGCAGGACTTCTTCCCTGCAGAAATGCAGCCGTGTGGAGTCTTGAGGCAGCATTGAGGGGTTTGCTGATAAATGTTGTGTTCCATTAGGGTATGGGCAGAATTGTTCTGATCCTAACTTTGTTGTGCGTTTGAATTATTAATGCCAGTAGATTGTACTCTTTCTTTTTTGTCTTCTTGGGCTTCTTCAGTTCAGTGTAAGGATTTGCTCAAAAATTAACGTGCTTGGGGTGTCCATACATTTACACTTTGTTCTGATCTTCATTGTAACTTTCTGTGATCTATGGCCGCCAGCACAAGGAACTGGCAAGGAAGTGCCTGAAATTGTGGTCTGGCTGCAGATACTGTTTTAGAGTCCCATCCCTCTATTAATCTGCATTACAGACAAAAGGCCAGATCAGTGCAATTCTCCTGAGCTTCGATTCAGTGGCCCAAAATATATGCCAGCTGAGAATCTGGTCTGAAGTCTTATTTATAACTGAGATAAAATTTGCAGAGAGAGATAATACCTTTTATTAGATCTTCTTAATTTATTTGGGAATGGAGTGCAGGGGACATGGGAAACAGAATTTTTTGGGCATGCAAGACTCTTTTTGGGGACAAATATCTTTAGTATCTTCATCTTCTGAGGATGCCATAGAAATTGTTATTACAGTCTATTCACAGCAAAGATGTGCATGAAAAAAGTGTGAATAATGACAAAGCACTGAGCTTTCTCTCCTGGGTCCTGCACTCTTCCCTGCACTGAGCCCTCCCCTTTTGTCACAGCTGTCTGACCGGGCGAAAAGAAGACTTGTGGTCATCTCTCCCCAGATCTGACACTGTCCCATGCAGCTGACCCTATTTCTTCCTCGAACTGGTCTGTTTGTTAGGGTTGATGTGGTAACTGGCTGTGCTTCCCTGGGAATGCTGCTTCTCCCTTCCCTTGAAAGAACGGAGCACACAAAACCTTCTCGCTGGGTTTACATAGATGGGCTGGGACCTGTGACCTCACCCTCTCCACCAGGTCCTAGGACAAGTCTTGGTTTGTTGTGCTATCACACATCCAGCACTGCTGTTTGTACCTCACAACTAATCAGATGCAATTAGAAAATATTAATTTGGATGTACTCTTGGAACTATTAACCCAAGACCTTTTCAAAGGGGGCTTGAAAATAAGATAGCCGAGACTGTTAGAATGAGTGGGCAGTGCCAGGTCCCCCTCTGAGGTGTGGGTTCAGTAGTGGTGGCACCACAGAGAGCTTTCCCTAAGGACACAGTGAGGTGAGGGCTGCTGTCTGTGTTCTCCAGGCAGCCAGAGCTGCCAGGGCAGCGTGTGTGAACAGCAGGTGTCGGTGTGTGATTTTGGCTGCCAGTACAGCTGGCATGACAGAGCCCCATGAAGCAGAGATGGCAACAATGCCTTTCAATGCTTGTGTGCACCAAGTGTTCAGAGTCCCATATATCAAGTAGGAATTTCACAAACAAGCAAGGAAACCACTTCCTCAGTTTCTCTAGGGGTGAGTGAAATAATGCCTTTCCAGGAATGCTCATCAGCCACTGCCAGCAGGTGTCCCAGCTATGCTTCTCTACTGAAGATTTACTACTTGGTCTGTCAGCACGAACACATCCCACCTTCTTCATGTTTTCTGACACCTGGTGGGGTTTGCTGCAGAGGCCGTGCCTAGATTTCTTTGCTGAACTAGTCGAGAATGTAATAAGTGAAATGATGGAGGGAGCTCAGACTTAAACGCGGGGGGTACAGGGTATAGCAGGAAGAATAAATCTTTGTCCCCCCTTCCTGGCCAGATGCACCGTAAGCCTGACAGACCTATGATTTTATATGGAGAGCAACATATGCTACAGCTTTTATTTCTCTAACCATTAATCAAAAGGTATTTTGTATAAACAAGGTAATTGCCAGCTCTGGCCAGCGTGGGTGGGCTGAGAGAAAGGCTTTGCAGTTACAGACAATCCTGGCCAGACACTGGCCCTCGTAGCCAGCAGCAGCTGTACCGACCATACGCCAGCGTGGGTGGGTGTGCGGGGTGCACACCGGGCTCCAGGCAGAGCTGCCTCTCCAGCCAGCCCAGAGACATGCTGCTAAAGGCTGAGAATAGTGGTGTTTCAGCAGAGACAAACCCTCCTGCATATGTCTGGGCTCTTTGTCTTCATGGACTTTAGCCTGGATTATGTCTGTTCATTTCCTTACGATACCAAACCTGTGGTTTTTGTTTTCTTAGTTGTGCCAAAGAATGTAAAACTGCAGAGAAGACAGCCACAGAAGACACATGAGCAGGCAGCGTCTTGCCCAGAACCCAAAATAGGGTAGGAAACTGGAAAGGTTAAGAGGACTCCCCGTTGGTGCAGGGGATGGGGGTGACATGAGCCCAGTGCTTGGTGGGGAGGCGGGTGCGATATTCTGGCAGTGAAGTGCCTGCAGGCAGTGAGCTGGAAGGAAAATGCTGGACTGGAAGCCTTTTCATGGACCTTTTGAAAACCAAGCCACAGATACTTTCTACCTCATGTAAGTCTGTGAGAGAGGAAGAGCCACATGGGGCCATGCTACTGCAGTAATGCTTGAGCGCCTTTTTTGGAGGGCTGTTGTGTTTTCAGGCTGTGCAAGGGTGCCTGCCGTGAGTAGCCTGTGCATGGACAGCTTCTGGGGAGCTGGCAGGAGAGGACAGCAAAGCTTCACAGCATCAGAGTTATTTATTGAAAGGAAAACATTTTATTGTCCAGTTTTATGTCACTATTTGGTGCCATAGTAATTTATCTCAAAGGACTGCTTCCAGGCTACTGATGCCAGGTGATGTGAAACTCCAGCTAGGCCAGAACTCTGGTGCCAAGGTGGTTTTGAACAGCAGCCAGTGAGAACGAGAAGTGCCAGGATGGTAATAAAACACTGCTTCTGAAGGCACTTCCAGATATTAAGAATCTATTTTAAATTTAAGAAATCTGATGCCTTTGCAAGGGTAATTTCTAGACTTCTAGGGTAGATTTGCCAAAGAGCAAACGCTCTGGTTCTCGTCTAGAAATACTCATTGATGAATTTAAAATACCAGACTTACAATAGGATTAATAACATCTGTATTACAGCAACAAAATCATGCATCTTTGTTATTGATATCTTCATCTGTTGGGAAGGATCCCATCAGCTACAGATTATCTCTTGACTCCTGTAGCTACCAAAAGCTCATCCGTGGCAAACGAGGCTAATGTGGAGTGTGAAGGAATACACCATTGGGTCAGCAACCCTCTCCCTGCCTAATTCCAGCTGTTATACAGTGTTAGTCTGGTATGGGAGTGACAGTTCATTTAATTTCCCCAGGAATCATCAGAAAAATGGGACAGAGAGAAATTAATTCAGCCATAGAGATTGTCACAAAAAGCTAATAATATGCTGAGAGAGACTGGCACCAAGTAGCAAATTTCAGAGCCAAATCTTGATACCTGAAGACTCAAGAAGATTCTTAAATCTGGAGACTTGATTTAGCCAGTTCTAGAAGTACTTTAAAACTTGCATAGAAGGTAGCCTTGCATTCCTCACTATCTCAACATTTAGTGCTTGTTACTTTGTAGTGAAAGCAGATTTATATTTTGCTGGTCTTGGAGTGACTGATTTGCTGAATATCAGAAGATAGAATTTGCTATAACAAATTGTTGGATCGATGATCTAACACATGAGTATGCTGTTACTGACAACGTGTGATGTTTCAAAGGCAACAAAAACACCTTGCTGTGCCATCTCTTAGGAAATAATTTCTTCTTGACAGTTCCAGTGATCATCTTACACCATGAAGCATGAGATTTGATTACTGATACTTTAGCATGCATAACTACAAAGGTTGTTAGTTTTAATGGAGTGGACAGCGTGTCTCATGTGAGATATAAACACATCGTGTGCGCTTGAAATACGATTGTAATGATTTGGCTTATTCTAATACAGAAGACTTTGCTCAATTTGATTAGCTGATGAAAACACAGCATTGCTCAACAAATCAGCAGGATTCATAGTTAACAGTTTTCATGAAGTAAGGTAGGTAGTTTTCCTCTCAGTAATACATCTATCTTGAGTAGCAGCAATTTCTGCTGAGAATGTCAGGCTTGGGAGCAGCAGTATGGAGCTGGATGTACCAGAAATGGCAGTTTTGTGTATCACTAAGGGAGAATTGGAATGACAGAGCTCTATGATTTGGAGTGATCCATTGTTAAGTAATTAAATCTCCATCACCCCTTTTGGCCCTCCCTTCCATGGTGGTATTTTTGGCCAATTAGCTTGCATTATCAGAAGGACTGGTCTTACACGATCATTTTCTTGTGCTATTTATAACTGCTTCCTCAAAAGGCTGTGCCAATTGAATTCAGTCTTTGATGCTTAGGTGTTTCAGAAGTAGCAGCACGCTAGGATTTCACATGCTGCTTCAGGAATTTTCTAGTTTGCATCTGTGTATTGTACAACTGCTCTGTCTCAGTTTAAACAACAGTGAGCAGAGAGCAAGCATTCCTTCAGCTTGCTGCATCCTGACATCAAGTTTTAAACTGTGGTTGACTTTAGTTACCAGCTGTAAGGGCAGTCAGTCAGGCAGGAATTAAGTGATGTTGTTGACATCTCCTTAACGCAACTCTTTAAATGTAAATAGAGTTGCAACAGTTGATCCAAGCCAGTTTTGTTATGACAGTGCCCTTTGGCAGATGTCTCCTTCTCTGGAGATAAAACTAACCTGGAGGACACTTATTCTGAGCTCAAACGCGTAACCTACCTCTGGTTGGTTTTTTAAATTTAATTCTGAATTTTTATATGAAATAAAACAGCTAGAATAATTCCAGAATGGACTAGAAGCACAAGCTAAACCTCTTTTCTGATACTGTTCATGAATTATTTCAGAGCACAGACTTTGTGGGATTTGCTGTTGAGCTGTGCTCTCTACATGGAGTGACAGTAAAGGGGAGGACTCCTGTCACCTTTGGTCCCATACCTGGCTCTGTAGTTTGATTTCCCAGAGTGATCGAGGCAATTCACAACCTGAGTGCTGGATTTACACCCTATCTGCTGTGGCCTACAAATAAAGCATCTACTGCTAAGGATAATATTCTCATTGATCTTCAACATACGGGAAAATCCCTTAACATTTGGGATAATTCCGAGCCCAGAGGGATTTATTTCTCTTTTGGCTCTTCTCAGACAAATGATCCAAATGGGAAAATCCTCTCATGTCTGCTCTGACTTCAGCCACGATTTTAAAGCCAGCCATGGTATTTGAAATTCATGGGACCCTTTTCAAGCCCCTTCTTCTGCCTGGCATATCTTCAAAATCTTGGAGTATGTGAATAGATGAAGTTATTAAAAAAAAAATCCCCCTCTGCTCAGTTTTGCTTGCTTTTATCCCTGGTAGTACGGAAGGAAGCTGATGGCCTACAGCTGAACCCTCCTTTTCAGAGCTGAATGTGTGTGGGTCTAGTTATGCTCTCCACCACCAAGATTTTTGGACCTTCAATTTCAGTGAAACTGAATAGAAGTTACAAGCTGCCTACTCTTAATTATTTATGTCATTTTAAGGGATAGTTTTTTTCTCTCTCTTCCTATCGCCTCACTTCTTTTTGACGGCTTTCTTGTTTAGTACTTTTTGAATCCAGTTCCCACATTTATAGATCCCAGGGGAATGTTTTACCCACGTCTGCCTACCCACGCCAGCCTTTGATTTTACAGACCCATAGCAGTGCCTGCATTCACAGTACAGCAAACAGAATTAAAAACTCAATTCAATCACACCTTGTGGCCACCTCAATCCAAATGCTGTAAGTATAAGGACCACAAGTTATTATGCAGAAACCCTTATTTTCTTCAGATATTCAGACCAAATGTTCTGTGTCTGTTTCACCTTTTCTTCATTTCACCTAATTTGAAATTCGAGCGACAATGGATACAGAACATGCCTGGCCGCCTATGTCTGGCAGGATTTCGATCATCTGTGAATTCATATTGCTTTTTTAATACTGCTGATAAGTGATTACTTTTATTTCTAGACCATCTAGGAGATACAGAGGATGCATTAAACAGCATGATCAATGCAGTGGCCAAGCTTACATTGACATGAATTTACCCATAAACTAATGTTACCAGATCTATACAGAGAATTAGGAAAAACAAAAATGTAAGATGTCTTGTAACCAGGTTTCTTTTCCAGATTGGATGTTGAGGTCAGGTTATCTAAAGTTGGTGAGGAGTGAGTAGTGTTATGATTCACTACTTACAATGCCATTCTGGAGACTTTTTTTAGTTGATTTTTGGTGTTCAGTGGTTTGCCCATTGATGGGCCCTTTTCTTTACTCTTGAAAGGAGACTTGTGTTTTTCTGGACCACCAAAGCAATACTGGATGGCAACTATTCTCTCCTGGATAGAAGTGCTGTTGAGAGAGTGCTGATATGAATCATCTCACCCTAATATGAATCATCGTCACTCAAACCTTTCCAGTTCACCCCAGTAAACGTGCTCATACTTACTATGGCAGCACTAACAACCACAGGGGAAAGACCCCAGCCTTTTGTGCCAGGGCAGTTTTATAAACCCCTGACTCTCTGCCTGCACCCATGTGGTTTAGTGCTTCAGTTTTATTAACCACATTTTTGACAGCTTCTCAGCCTAGCCATGGGTAAGGCTGCAGCTGCAACAGGTGTTACTGAAATTCTCCCCAGTGCAGAGAAATTGTGTAGCAAATCTGCTGCCTTCTTACTACAAAATGCTGCTTCTAATCCCTGGTAAACCAGCAGATTTGCTAAAAGAATTTCTAGTTATTTAATTTTATGTCTTTCATTATTCGTTGTTCATAATCACTCTCAGCCTTCCAAATTTTCATGCCCCAACATTTATTTGTTCTAGGTCATATTCCCTTTCTATTGGCTTTAGTTGAGCTGAAGTTGAGTCTTTTTTTTTGAAAGGCACCTGTTTGGCTTGAACAATATCTTGCAATTTAACCATTTTATTGCTTTCCCCCATACTTTCCTGCCTCCTCTCCCTAAAGAACACCTCTTTTTTTGTGCTCTTCATGATCACAAACAAGTTTCTTAAATAGCTTCCATGCTGAGTCTAAAGATTTTAATTTCCTTGCTTTAAAGTTTTTTTAGTATCTACTGCACTTAAGCATAAAATTTCTCTTCTGTGGTGCATGTTGATGTGACTCCTCCCTGTGATGCTGAGTTACAACGTGGCTTTAGATGCAAAGGGCAAGTCCTCCCTGACCTCCTCCTGATCGCCTCTTCACCTCAGCTCCAGCCTGGCCCAGTGGTTGGATTAACGAATCTGATGGGAAACTGCCAATGGGGGTGAAGGGAAAAAAGAAAAAAAAAGAAGAAAAAAAGAAGAAAATTAAAGTTACCCTCATCCCCAGCACTTGGTGCAGGACTTGAAGTAGTTCAGTGTTTCTCGCCAGACTCCTCAGACAGAGCCAGGTTTGGTTTCAGGTCCCACCTGTACCTGGATGCTGCTACAAGGTGCATGAAAAGGTGAGGGATGTCCTGATGGATTTGGGAGCAGAACAAAACCTGTCTAGCCAAAATCCTTATTCCTCTGTAAGATCTGCAGGCTGACTGTTGGTCTGAGGAGAACTGGAAGGTCTTGGAATAGGAAATTCTATGAAAAACCCTGAGCTGGCAGGAGCAACTTCAAATCTGTCTGCAGGGATCCTGACACTAATTACCTGCAGCCCACCCGAACCATAGTGTGCTTTTATGGGAGCACAGCAAGTCAGGTGTGAGGATGGCTCTGATTAATAAGAGGTCTCCATAGTTTTGCAGGCAGACTAATTGGGATCAGAAGATCTGGAAACAACAGAAATGTGATGTGCACTGACATGTTGTTTTTATTTTCCATTGGTGCTTTTCAATTTTTCTTAGTACTAGGCTGTAAGCCATAATGCTCCAGGGAAAAGCCAAGTGGGTATTTTAAATCTCCTTTTGCTTTACTCTTACATCTCAATTAATTTTTTTCTCTGGATTGGGATTGCACTGAAATAAACTACCTCTAAATCAAAATAACTGGGCACCAATAACTTCCTGAAACAATTCTACAGAGCTTGATGTTACCAGGCAAAGGTGCCACCCTAAGAGCCTATGAGTCTGTACAGACCCTGGACACCCATGGACAGCTGTCTCTCTGGCTCCTGGCTGCCCATGAAGGCTGCTGGGATCAAGAGAGGCATTTTCTCAGCCTTGTGCACTGTCCCTTCTCCCTTTATGTGCATCCCTTGGTGAGCTCAGTGCAGCAGAGGCTCTTTCCAATCACATAACTAGAAGCATGAAGACTCAGTCATATTTGGGGCACATGGGGAAACCTCCCTTCCTGCACTGGACTGGGCATTTCTGTTTTGTCACCAGGCTTGGTGACTCCAGCCACCCACAACTCAGGAATGAAATGCGAGTGGTGACAGATGAGGAGTGGATAACTAGTGTCAGGAGAAACTATTTTGGCAGGAAAAGCTGTGGATGGATTTTGTAGATTGGCTCAGTTGTGAAGGTGTGTAAGAATTCAGGTGGGGTTGCCTGAGTCAGTGGTGGTGAGCTTCTGGCTTTGGCTGAGCTTCACTTGTGTCAAAGAAGTCAGCAGGGACTAAAAGAGTGGGAAAAGCCACTTTGGAGTATGTGCATCCACATGGAAGAGTTTTATTTTGATCCTTTCAAGCCCTCATTTTGCACGTTTCTGGTGTTTAGGGAATAGTAAGAACTGATGCTTGGAGGTAAAGCATGCAAATATTACGTGGCAGAAGGAGGACAGTGGCTTCCTCTCCTCATATTGCCAAGAGATTCTTGGTGGAAAAGAACAAATATAAGTCCAGAAAATGCAGGAAATTTGTAAACTTGGGAGTGTAGTGGTAAAATCTAAACAAAGATTTCAAGGTACATATTTCTCAGGTTTTAAGGCAGCTCTTTTCTAGAGTTCAAATTCTTCCTGTCAAGGACTGAATGAAGAAAACAGATGTCAGAGCTTTGCAGACCTGAATCCNCAGAGGGAATCCAGAGTGTTGGACCTTAGCAAGTGACAATTTCCCTATAGATAATGGGATATTGCTTGCTAGAAGAATCCCTTGACGGTTCTTGCAGGATAAGTCACGGAAAATAAATTACAGGTTTTTGTAATGATTGTTTATCATTGCAGCAGTGCTGGCCAGTCTGAACTAGAAATGAGTTTAGGTGACTCCCTAGTTTTGTTACAATCCTGTGCCTTAAGAGTTTATTTAATTGAACTGCTGTGTTTTTATGATCAAACTTTCCTGGCTTCAGCATGATACGAGGCAGTTCACAGACTAGGGGAGCATGGAATAGCTTTAATTGTTTCAGATTCCCACCCGCTGTTCCTCCTCCTCCTCCACCCAGTCTCTCCAGAGGTGCCTCTGGGTCGAAGTTGAATTGAAAAGTCATTTCACATAAATGCTTTAGCATGCCATGGTCCCCCAGGTACAGTGGGCAAGGTACCAAACTTCCAGGCATTTTAAGAACATCTTGAGGATGGTGTGCCATAGCAACAGTGCTGCTGGCTGCAGTCTTGTCTTGCATGCTTTCCTTCAGCAATACTGGAATTTACCCTGCACTTTAAACAAGAACAGACGCTGTTCTCTAGGTTTCCTTCCATAAATATAGACAAACTGGGTCAAACTCTTTCCTCACTTGCACTGAAGTAAATCAGCAGTAATTCCACTGACAGCCATGAACATTGCAGTGAAGTTACACAGGCAGAGGGCAGAATTCAGGCTACTCTGCTTGCCTGTGTATGTAAAAGCTGTCACTGCCAGCCAAGCTGAAATGCTTATTTACTGCAGCACATGGATAGCGTTATTGTTACTACAGATTTGTTTGGGTGGAAGTCAGTGGTTAAACACCTGAAATCTCAGTAGACAAAAGAGAAGACTATAAAGTTTTATGACTGCAGAGTAGGCGATTGCAACATGTAGGTTCGATTAAAAAAAAAATACTCAGAAACGATGTTATATTACATACTTTAGAGGTTTTGTCACTGAGTTGATTAGTATGACTTAGTTATTAGCTGTTACTAGAAGCTTTCCACTGAGAAATGGAATTAGAAATACCAGTTGCTGTATTTTTTTTCACAATCCTGTTGAATTAATCTCACTCTTCCAGATGCACAGAGAACAAGTCCTAAGGCTGTTTTGCAGGTTTAAATATTTGTCTATTTCCTTGTGGGGGGAAAAATGCAATCTGTAGAGAGAAAATCTTGTTTTGTAACAGCTGGGCTTCAGATGCACACACCAGAGCAGAAAGGGACAAGGGCTGTCAGGCGCATTTGTCCGTGGGCAGCTTTAATTTTGGGGACCAGGATACTTATTTCTCCAGGCCAACACTAGTACCTTTTCTAACTCTCTTTAGCATCCCCTGACTTTATCCTATGCCTTTGGTTTCCCTTTTCTTTTCTCTGTCACCCTTACAATTCTCCTTCACTTTGCATCCCCTCTTCAAGCCCTGTGATAGCTACCCTGCGAAAGGCAAGGGATTAGATAAGAAAACATTCATGTTTTCTCACAGGCACAAGAATTCACAGGTAGATGCATTCCCAAAACATATTTAACATAGCAGCTAGATCATATACATCTTTAAAAAAGACAGGTTTTTGTCCAATCTCTGACTGGACAAATTCAGGTATTTTCAGTGCCAGCACATACTTGAGATGTCAAAATGGTGGCAGAAGGTCGATATGAGGTTTGCCTGTGGACTTGGCTCTCAAATGCAATTTCTAGGTGTCTTTTAGACAGCTAAATTTGCTACTCAGAAGAGCCTAATATCAAAACAGAAAGGAGCCTTCAGCCAGACTGCAGTGAATTAAGTAGAAATAAAAAATAATGTTTTCAGACAATTGTTTGTAGTATCTGTCCGGCCCTACTACTATACAAAGCCCTCTGCTTCTTCCTCTTCTTCCAATTTTCCTGTCTTATCCTGTGTATTTTTAGCCAGTACAACCAGTGAGATCCAGCCTCTACCTGAACTGGGCTCCATTAGGTGAGCTCACTGGGTTATGACATTTAAAGACAGGCATCACAAAAAGGTAATTTGAGAGGGTAAATTAAGAATTAAGAGGAGCATTTGAAGGTGTGGCAGCCCCCACATCAGCCCACCCCAGTGAGTTTGACTTGTACTGGTTGCAATGAACAAGTGTTGATGTTCCTCCAGCCTCTCTTAAAGCGAGCAACTGGGCTGACAGAGTGGGATCCTGCCGAGTGCTGCTTTTTGACCTGATCCCGGGAGCCCTTGATTAGAGCATAAAACATGGGTAATGTGAGCCTTCGATTGTTTTTACATTTCTACTTGAGCATGGTGTGCTCAAGGGAGGCTTGTGAATGTTTAGGAGTTCACTGGTAATCTGATTTTACCCTTTCATTTTTATTACTGATTGAAAAGTACAGGGTTGAGGGGATTTTTTTCTAGTCATGGTTTTGCTGGTGGAGAAATACAAAGAAAAGAAATCCCTTTTGACTTGGGAAATTATGTTATATTTTCTTTAATAAAGAGTAAATTTTATTGCACACCATGCCAATTTATAAATGTGATCTCTGTAACTAGCACTTTTAATTACAGGGGGGAAAAACGGAATTAGTTCATTAATGCTGTGAAAAAGAACAGTGACCTACCTGCCAAATGGCAAGGTGGAAATAATTAATCTGGTCAATTAAAAAGAAACTGATAAATTAAAATGCAAAGCCTTCCATGTGGTGCATTAAATTAGAGATGTAATTTCCAGAATGTTGTGTTTATTGTCAGACTTGATCCCTTTTTTTCTTGCTTGCCTTGATTCTGTGTTTGGCAAGTCCTGTTAGTGAGTTCTTTGGCATTCTACGCCGAATTACTATGCCCATGCATATTTTGCAAAAGACAGCTTGCAAGATCAAGCTCTTTATGAAATCCAACTGATGAAATGCACGTGCCTTGTTTTTTATTGTCATAATACAAACCTCCATATTCCCTTTGCTTTGCTTGTTTTCCCACCGTTAAATGTCACTTGCCTTTCCTTGGGCTTTAAATGACCCAGGCATGGGGCTGAATTGCTGGGGTCACCTCAATCAATTTATGACCTTAAAAATCTGATGCACACGGAAACTACTGGGCTGATGGAGCTGAACCCTAAAGTATACAGCATATTTGCTCCACAGAACTGGAAGCAATAAAACAGTTTCTTTTCTATAAATATCAGTAACTCCTCTTGACATTTACAAGTACATAGTATTTTTTTACACACTGCATGATCTCAAAAGTGCTTAACAGATCAGTGAACTGTGTATCTGCTCAGCATTTGTAACTACAAAGCCATTATGTGCCCTGCACCATCCCTCACAAAAGCCCGGGACATTTGCATTAGCTCCTGTCCATCTCCAGGCCATAAATTGCAACAAGAAATATGGGCTACTTACTGAATGGTTGACCAGTGCTCTGATGCAGCCTACGGGAAAATATGAACGTTATTGTTTACTTTAACTAGGGCATATATCATACAGAGCCAAGGACTTCTCGTTTGTTAAGAGGAGAGTTACACTCCTCAGAAATATTTTGGGTCATGTCCCATTGCTAGGGAAAAACCAAACTGAAACCCAAAAGCTAGGCAGAAGATGATCTGCAAGTTTTATATCTGAAGTGTTAGAACTGGCAAGCATTAAAAATACAGGGGGAGAGCCAAGTCAGATGTTTCTGTGATGTGGTAAAAATAAGCAGTGCATGTTATAGCCTCTTCAGAAGGTGTGGGTTTGCCTTGTGAGAGGCAACAGTACTAGATGGAATAAACAGCTGTGGCCAGAAATCAAATTCCTGGCAGTTCAGCAGCTCTGGTCCTCCTTCTCCAAAACTACAAATCACCAGGGGGATTTCCCTCAGCCCGGTTCCTGCCAGCAGCTCTGCAAAATCACCAGACAACCCCCACCACATGGTTTTAACTCCTGAACACTCATATGTGTCAATTAGATTTCCTCGCTAAACCCTTAAGACATCATGATTCAGAGCTGAATTATACACTCTGCACCCATTTTTCTTTTCTAAACCAGCNGAAATCAAATTCCTGGCAGTTCAGCAGCTCTGGTCCTCCTTCTCCAAAACTACAAATCACCAGGGGGATTTCCCTCAGCCCGGTTCCTGCCAGCAGCTCTGCAAAATCACCAGACAACCCCCACCACATGGTTTTAACTCCTGAACACTCATATGTGTCAATTAGATTTCCTCGCTAAACCCTTAAGACATCATGATTCAGAGCTGAATTATACACTCTGCACCCATTTTTCTTTTCTAAACCAGC
>VYZR01037243.1:232-11703 GCA_013400675.1 Oxylabes madagascariensis
TTCTAGAAGGCAGATTGATGAAGTGCTTCTGCATCTCTTATGAGCATTTACATGCAGCAGCAAAATGACTGCCATTCTGCTGTTAGGACTCCAGTGACTGATGGCAGTGATAGCAGTAACACTCAGATGTGACAGTATCTGTTACAGCAGTTGAGTGGGGGATTTATCAACAGTAGGGTGCCAAGTGTTTCTGACTTTTTAACATGATAAAGTGCATAAGCAGGCACATCTTTACTAGCAGCTTCTTTCTCACTGTGTGCTGCCATGGAAAGAAGAAAGTTCACAATTGGTAGAGTTTCATTGCAATAAGAAGAGATTTGCTGAGTTTCCCATCTTAGTTATTACATCTACAATATTTATATAATGTATAAATAACATAGAAGTATAACTATTACATTTAACTAGATGCAAGCTACCTATCTTACTTAATGACTTGTTCTAAGGTTTATATATGAGTTTGCTTGTCTTCACAGACCTCTGCATGTTGCTGCTCGAAATGGACTAACGGTTGTAGTTCAAGAGCTTTTAGGGAAGGGAGCAAGTGTACTTGCTGTAGATGAAAATGGTAAGAAAAATCTAACTTTGTTTCCCTGTAAGGAACTGTGGTTGTAAACTCAACTCCCTGAAAAGCAGTAACTCTGGAAACTTCAGATGAGCCTTGCAGTAGGTTGTCCTCACAGAAAAAAATGCGTTGATGATGGATCATTTTAGCAAAGCAGCAGAAGTGTAGGGAGAGTGAAAACTTCGGAACAATGCAGGTCACAGCACAGAAACGTTTGGTTTGCATTTGTAGTTTTATGATGCACTATAAAAGTAGTTTTATGATGCACCTATAAATGCACTAGCTTTGGCATACCAAAAATGGTCAGAAAAACATAATGCTCAAAGTAAAATATAACTTTCAGCTGTTAAGAAGCTGGATTGAATTGCTATTTCTTTTGTCACAGTAGGTATATTGGTGTTAGCTTTTAAAAGCTAGTATGATTTACAGCTCACCGTTACTGTTCTCAAGCTTCTGGCTCTTCAGAGTTTTTTGGCACATAGAAGTAAGAAGTAACTGCTTTATCACGAGAATAAATCCTGCATCTTGTAAGAACAAAAGAAAATTAGATTTACTGACTAATTCACATATTTTCATGTAAAATATCTGTGGTCCTCTGAAGTTGTGCTTTTGAAAGTGTAAGTCTCTGTCTCTTATGCCATGAAAGCAGTAGCTGGGATTTGGGGAGGGGTGAGGCAATAGATTGTTTGCTTTTTGGCTTTGTTTGGGTTTGTTTGTTGTTTTTTATTCCAAAAGTGATGTGCCTAATTAATAGTTCTAATTATATTTCCAGTTTGGGAAGTTTTTCCTCTTTTAATGTTCACTGTGACTTTGACTTTCTCTGTGTGTTTCTCAAATTACACTGCTTAAAATGACAGGGGTGACTTAAAGATCATCCCTTGCCTAAAATAGGGCACAGGAGTAAGCACTAAAAGAAACTCCCTAAAATGAAAAGACTGAAAGATATCTCTTTTTTTGTTTGTTTCTCATCACATGTATGCTGACTGGAGACATTTGCACTTTTGTGGGCTTCTCATATACAGCCAGCCAGTCCCTTGGTAAAATGGATCGTTGACATAACAGGGGAAAAACATTTGTGTCAAAGTACCCTGGCAGCCTGGGGATCTGAAAATGTTCTTTTTAAATCTGCTCACATTTTAAATTTTAAAGTAAGTCTGAGTGCTATCTAATATTTTTTCTCACTGTGGGTCTTTCTAATAGCAATTGCTTTGTTTATAAAATTTTAAGCAGCCCTGAGAATATATCAAGCAGCCTTGATGAATTGTTTTTTCTGACTAAAGAAACAGGCAGTAGAATATTTTGGATCATAACGCTGACATTCTCTTACTTTAGCATAGTCCAGATAATTTCAGTGATCTGCCAGACAAGATTGGCATTTTGTACAGAATTAGATTATATGGGAGTTTATTTTTAATTTTAGAATGTTCTGGTGTTTTACATGGAAGCCTGTCTTGATACATGGAACATGTAACCAGCAGAGCCTCAGCTGTTACGGAGTGATGATCCAATTTTTGTCCTTGAATTTGTCCCTTTCTGTTAAAACTACATTGGCTTTTTGCAAGCAGTCTCTGTTTGTATCTACAGCTGTATAAATTGAGTCCTCTGCTGCTATATCTGAACTATAGATAATTATTGAAAAACATGAGCTTTGCAAAAATCCAGCATCACTCCAGTTACCTGCATTTCAGTTTATAAATAGTGTATGAGAGTTTTAAAACTCTAAATTTGAAGTCACACTGCTTTTGTCATAAAGCATCTCTTAAAGTGGTGAGATCATTTTTGTTTAAGAACTAATGTCAGTAGAAAAAATTTAATCCTCTTGGTTCTTAATAGATTAAATTCAGCTGAAACAGCAAATTAACTGTCCAATATACTTCCCCAGAGCAGTCATGCTGAGGGTTCATTCTCAGCTCTGTATCAGTTCTTATTCAAATTTCTTTTTGTTTCCCATTTTTCCGCACCAGTCATGATGAAACTGCCATCAGCTTCATCTACAAAAATTCTGTTGAATTGGACATTATTAATGCAAATTTCCCTGTCTTAAAAGAAATTATTGGTTTTTTCTTTCATTTGGCACCATATGAAGTTTTATTTTGTCACTCAAGCAACTTTTCAAGGGGTTTTTTTTGTTTTGTAGTGTTTTTTTTCCCAACTATTTAACTTTTATTTTAGTTTATATTGGAGATGTACAGTTTTCTGGAAGGAATTTTTCTGTAAGCGCTTATAAAATGACTTGTGCCTCAGACTCTCATCTATCTCCCAGTGTTAATACATCATTCAGTTGATCTTGAGAATTCTCATTGCACTGACCACATCTCTGATTTTCCTGTAGACGCCTTCCTGGCAACTTTCAAGCCTCAGGGGAGGGAGCAGCTCTGCATTTGGGCAGGGGGAGCCCCAGCCTTAAGTCAGTGTCCATCATGCAGACTCTTATTTTTTGTTGTGCAAGGATGCTGCCCCAACTCACTCTACTTCTATTGCCCCATCTACAAATGAAGATAGTAAATATTTTGTTGTTGTTGTTCTGTGAAGCCTTACGCAGATACAAATGCAGATTATGGTGACCATTACAGGAGAGCTGAGTAAGAGTATTTCAGTGGAGTCAGTTCATTTACTAACTTCAAAGGAAATATAAAGTATTTATATCAGCTGTTTCCCTGACTTATGAATTATCACTCTGCAGTTAAGTGACATAAAATTACAATTTGTTCTCATAAATTTGATTTTGATATAGTGGAGTTAATATAAGGTAACATGGTGGAGGACACAGATGTCAGTCTTCCATGGTGTAAGCAGTTACTTCCTCTTGATATGTCTAAGGCAAGAATAAAACTGGAGTATTTAATTCCTGCTTATGAAAGCCAGGAGCTTGAGACCTGCAATTGTATATTAATTATAAACACAGTTTTTAGAGAACAGAGAACTTTTAACAGAAGCAAGTATTTTGTTTAATCCTTACATTGACCTTTTTTAGGATGAACTGAGATGCTCTGCTCCAGAAGGAACATGAGTAGTCAAGACCCTAGAAGTCTTTAAAAGGAGGGAGGGGGGAAGGGGGCAAACAAACAAATAAACAAAATCCTTAAAAATAGCAGGTGACTGCTTGTTTTTCTTCTTTGAAGTTTTATCAAGTCACATTAGCGAAAGGAATGGTGTTGAATATAACAATCTTGAATAAACTTACTTTATGTGTCATCTTACCTTCATACAACCTCCAGCAACTGTAGATATTAAATGGTGTGCATCTGAGTATCAGTTCTGAGCCTTCTGTTCTGCCTTACATGCCTGAAATGCAGTCATGATCCAGGTGTGGCGAGCTCTGGCCCTTGCTTCTGAATCCTCTCAAAATGTATCTCTTCTGCAGACTGTCACTGTTAACTCTGAGCTGTTTAAGTGCTGTGGTACCTTACTAACAATGAAAACATCCGCTGCGCTGCACTTCTGTACGGCCCTATCGCATGGTCAGCTGGTGCGTTCTGTGCTTGACTTATCTGTGTTTCCTTGGATTGTGTGCTCCTTTGGGCAGGGACTCTTGTCTTGCTCTGTTCAAAGCATCAAGCACAAGGTCTGTCCTGAGCGAATAATAGTTCAACTGCAAGACTGTCCCCTGCTTGCTGTTTTCTTAATTTCTAGCTACAGTTATTTCCCATAATGTGCTTACTGGTTTAATACTTACGTGCAATGGTACAATACAGTAACTGCTCCTGAGCTCTATCCTAGAACTTTATCTGGACCTACTTCTAAAATAAAGATAATTCCTTTGAAGTAGTAGAAACACTTGCTGGTAGAATGAGCATTGCCTTGTTTTCCCTGCCTTCCTAAAGTCTGGATAGAAGTCTGTCATGCACTTTGCGTTAAAGCCCTCTATTATTTAAAATTACTTGTGTGCTTTTTACTTGGTTGTCGTACACCTTGAAGTTGTGGACTTTGGGGTAGTGCGGCACTTCAGACTCCCAAATGTACCTGAATTCAGGTCTTCCTGTTGAGCTCATTGTGGGCATTTCTGTCCCACACAGGGAGAGAGGCTGCAGGGTCACCTGGACACACGCTGCCGGGTGGAGCCAGGGAGGGAAACTTGTCCTGCTCTTGGCAGCAGAATTAGCTGTGATCTTGGTTGTACTTAGGAGACTGCCCTGCTTTTAGAGCTGCCAGTGGCACCACCAGGTGCAGTCCCTTGGTGCTGTAGCTGCACCGAAACCTGTGCCAGAACTCGCCCTCAGGCGCCGTCCGAATGGTTAAGCCTGAGACACGAGCAATGCACCGATCTCCACTGAGGAGAATTTGAAGCATTTTTCTTGACATTGAATGAGTAGAGGCAAGTACACAGAGAAGGGGAAGCTGCAGAAGGAGCAATGGTGGAGGATCATTAGAGCCACAGAAACCCAGAAGAGATGTCACAGCTACATGACCTGACTGGAAATCATTCCATAGCCCAAGACCTCCTGTATTTGGGGGTTGTCACAGCAGCAATGCCTGGCAGAAGTTTGGTTGGACCAGCTGGGCAACCAAGAGGTGTCCCTGCAAGTTCTAGCCTGCTATCCCAGCTGGCATTTCCTCAAACTTCTCTGGATTCCTTAACTGATACTGTGCAAATAAAAATTAGGCATTGGCTTTATATTATTGAAAATTGTAATGAAGTGTAGGTTAATTATACTCTGCCTTTTCAATTAACTGGTCCTGATCCTTTAGCCAGCTACTGAGATAGCACAGGGTTATTAGAGTAACTGTCTGTGATAAACAGCTGTGGTGGAGCTTCTGGATGAAGAAACATTTGAGCTGTAGTTTCTGCAGTAGCTCTTTACTGAATGCTATCACCTCTCACTGCTGGCTGCTGTTAGTTGTCTCTCCTCAGCCAGGTGACTTCCTCACCATTTTCAGATCTGGGCTTTTCTCACTGGCCTAGAGTGTTTGGCTGTGCTTAACAAAACAATTACAGCTTTTTTGCAAAGCCCATTAATTTCAAGATTGTTTTTGTAACCAGAAGTTTAAAAATACTAATTGATAATGCATTTATTTCATTTTTTTTTGTTTTTTTAAACAGTGCGGAACTAAGCATTGTAAAATACTTTTGCAGCTGACAGATTGTATGAACTTGGAGAATTTGTACATTATCTTTATTTTAAATGAAGGATTTGCTTTCTCTCGATTTGTAGGTTACACGCCGGCCTTGGCCTGCGCGCCCAACAAGGACGTGGCCGATTGCCTGGCTCTCATCCTGGCCACCATGATGCCTGTTTCATCGAGCAGCACATTGCCCTCCCTCACCTTCAATGCCATTAATCATTACACCAACACCTCAAAAACTGTCACCTTCGATTCCTTGCCAATCATGAGGAGTGACCACAGCTCCTACTGTACTTTCAACAACATTGGCAGGGAAGGTGGCTACCCCTACACAGAAGAAGACGAGCTCAATGACTCAGATTCTGAGACCTATTAGAAGATACTTTTGGTAGGTCTGAATGAACCCTCACGCTGGAAGGGTGAGGAAGACTCATGCTCTCAGAAAGCTGTTGCTGTTTGAATACAGAAGGAGGACACACCTTTGAGAAGATGTTTTTTATTGTGGCTGCATATAAAAAACAAATCTGTGAGACTCTAGGAAGATTTTTAAGAGCATATTTTGCAGAAGAAGCATAAATTCTTGAATAAGTACTTGGAATCCATGGCAAAAAAAAAAAAAAAATAAAGAATGTCAAAACTGTTTTATTTAACTGTATTCTACCATTCTGTTTCTGGTGCCGGGAGTAATTCCTGTAGACTGGGCACCCAACTTGGTGTAAATGAACAACACTATTGTACAAGACAAAGGATGCTAGATTCAAATGCTCTCAATAAACCTAAAACCATTTTGAAGGCAATAAATGAGTTTGGTACAGTAGGCATTGTTTGTGCTGCAAATTGCCAAAGGACCAAATAACTTAAAGATTTTTTTAATTAAATACGTTTTTGTGAAAACTGGAATAGGTTATTTGAGAAGTTATTTCAACCAAACCTTAATTACTTCTGGAAAAGAAGCTTAGATTTGGATTTAAATGTTGAATTTTATTTTTTTTTAATCAACTGAAAGCCTTCCGACACTATTAAATGTACCATGAAAGAAAGCAGATGTGCTTTTAAGTTTTATTATCTTTTTCTTTTAGGTGAAATGAAAATGATTGGTCATACTTTTATAATACTAAAATTAAACCAGCTAACAAGGTGAAGTCAGGGTGAAAAATGTACAGTGTAATAAGGGAAGGAAGGGGTGGGAGATGTGGGAGGGAAGAAGTAATTGTTGCACAGTTACAGATTTTTTTTTTAACTTTTGGGTTTTGGATGGAATTTTTCTTAATTTAAAAATACATGAGTAACTTGGAAACTATGAAACTGCATAAAAAACTGAATTGAAATGTCTTGATTACCCTGTTGTGACTGAGAGTTTGTTTCAGTAATTTATCTACTTCCTTACATCATAAATTAGTATGTAAGATTAAAATTGTATATCCCTGTCACCTTTTTTTTTGTTTTGTTTTTAATCCCAGATTTACAGAGGGGGGAGGGAGGAGGGGAGGTGAATTTGAAAGTATATTTCCCTATTAGAGAAAAAAGTACAGTGTCTGGTCTGTGGGAAGAGCTGTGTATCTTTGTTGTGCTCCATTTAGAAAATAAACAGCAGAAACAGGTCCCTGTAATGTAGTTCAGACTTGCCCAATTTTTTTTTTTTTTAATTTATAACAGACTACTGTGTTTTCTTTAATTGCCTGAAGAATGAAAAACTGACATAAGTAAGCTGAAGTTTTGTCTGTTAAATATGAATTTATTTGGCTCTGCTTTAACTATAACTGTTACTTTTCAAGTGAATTTGTTTATGTACATGCAAGGAATCCTTGCGTGTCCTGGCAAAGTACAAATAAATTACTACAAACTGATTCCAATTTTATTTTTATCCTTTTTTTGTATTGTGAAACTGGAAATCTTTGATATTGTAAATTAACAGCTGCTTTTCTGAACATAGTGTGGAAACATGGGACAATATTTTGATCTATTTGATAATTTTGTGGGGTTTTTGAAGAATTAATGAGCATGTACATAGAAATAGTTACTGCTTGAATACTGTATTTACCTGCACTCTTTCAGTACTTCAAGATTCCTGTATATTTTACAGAGTATAATAAAACTCAAATGTGAGTTCTACTAATGAATAATTTATTTGTATGTACTAAGAATTAATGACAAAGTCTCTTGTTGAACTGTTGGAGTTTATAAAATCTTCATGAAGGCTTTGCCAGCATTTTAATTCAAAAGTGAGGGTGAGCTACTTAAAGTAATTTTAAATATTACATTACTTCATTTTTCTTTAGGCTTCCTTATAAATACTGCTTTCTTAACCATTTGTGCCTGTGTTCATTGTTTATCTGTGAGCAGAGTTAGAGGTCTTCAGGGAGATTGTGATTTCTCTGCTCTCTTCCCTCTGAATCGCTCACGTAAGTGGCTCTGTGGCAGTGATATTTGTGCCACAGGCAGCACTCACAAGATCCACATTGGCCTGTCTTGGGATTCACTGTAACCATTTCAATTCAAAGGCTGAAGCAACATGGAGCCATTTTTT
Organism: Oxylabes madagascariensis; assembly: GCA_013400675.1. NCBI lineage: Eukaryota > Metazoa > Chordata > Aves > Passeriformes > Timaliidae > Oxylabes > Oxylabes madagascariensis. The sequence continues at coordinate 8,386 of VYZR01037243.1, forward strand.
CCTCAAATGCTTGTAGGAAACCTGATGAGAGCGCCAAGTGGTGTTCTGTTATTTAAAAGGTAACAGCTGCGTGTTTCTGTTCGTGAAACTGTCTGATGTTAATTCAAAAGCACCGTGAAAGGATGATATTAATAGGCCTTTATTATCTGTGCTGACCTCTGTCTGACTTGGAGATGACCTGGTATCTCTGTGTGGTGTCTGTAGCCATAGGGCACAAACTATAGCAGGGGACATTCCTGTCCTGCTGGAAAAATTGCAGTGCAGTAGAGGCTGAGCTGTTCAAGACTACTGGGTGTGCCTGGGTGACAGAGGAGGAAAAGCTCAGATGGCACTGGTTTGTTGAAAAGTCAAAGATTTGGATATGGAATACAGGGACATGCTGAAAACAGTGCTGTTGAATGTGTTTGTTTCCTTATGTCAATTAGAACTTGTGCCTTTCATTTCGTTGCTACTCACCTGTTGAAGAAAAGTTTCTCACTGCATTAAATTGCATTCTTTTAACCTAGGTTTTGTGAACTTTTTTGAGCTAAATATCTGTCTTTTCTAGTTATGAATTCTTAAATCCACTTAGGAATTCATAGTTACATGATTTGTGTATCTCATCATTGCAGTTAATTCAGTGAGCCTGTACCTTGCAATTTGCATGTATTTGTTAAAAAAACCCCCAAAACTCTATTACTACCTAGCAGTATGAGTAGGACAGTAATTGTGTCTTGTAAGTGATAATTAAGACTATTATTATAATATGGTCTAATTCCAAAAATGGAACGTGATTTGTTTAAAGACCAGGCTACTGTGCTCAGAGACCCCTTCCTTAATGAGAGGCCAAGGAACAGCACGTTCCTTGTTTCTGAAAAGCAAGTAATGATGATGGTGTCTGGTAGGAGTTTAAAAAAAAAAAATGTTCATATCTCAGTTGGAGGTCTAGTAATTTCCAGAAAATTATGTTGGAGCCTCCATTTTATCTAAAAGAAATCCTCCTGGTTTTCCACAGATGAATATTGCACAGCTATTCTTACAGCCTTTATCCAGACAATCTCTTGGATTTTCATCAAGGGAGAGCAGTAAGCCTTGACTGGACTACTGAAGCAATATATTAGAATAAAAGAAACCATTTTTTGTCCTGGGGGGGGAAAAAAATCAAATGGACTTAAGGAATGAAGACAGCTGGCTCTGCTCAGCGTTCTGTGTACTCTGACTTCTGGGATGTTTTATGGGTTTTCCATTCTCAGGATAAATGTTCTGCAGGAGAAAATGCCAAGTCAGTATTAACCTCATAGGTTGAGCTGTTACTTTTAGAGTGTCATGTTGCAGGATAAATGCTGGATGCTGATAAGATGAAGAATCAGTCTGTCTCCGCCTAAGAGTGACCCTACCGCAATTGAAGAGGTTTTTTTTTGTGTAATTCCATATAAAATTTCTGTGTCCTGCTTTTTATTTCCTCCTGTAACTTTTTATTGCCTTCCCATGCTTAGATGTCTCCAAAATAGTTGTATAAATAGATGTGGAACAGTCAGAGCTTTTATTCCAGGTACTTCTTAAACATAGATTGGTTTCAACTGTTTGGGGTTTTTTTCTGGTGATTTATTTTGTTTAAAATTCTGACTTGTCTATGTTCTGGTTTTGGCTACCAGGCTAAAGAATTAACAAGTGTTTGGTTGAAACGTAAGTTAATATATAAAAATTAATACTTCAAAGTTTTGCTCCTTTTAACATCTACACAGATGTTAAAAGGAGCACTAAAGATCCCAAAGCTGTTACCTAAACCATAAGGGAGATGACTAAAAAGGAGCATTAGATAATGTTTACAGATTCTCCAACCCAATTAACTCTGGTTTTGAGAGGAATTAGCCTTCCTGTCTTGCCCAGATTGTACCCATTTAACCACAACAACTACCGTAGTAACCCAAAATAACATGCTCTATTTATATCTACTATTAAAAAAATTTTAAAAAAGAGAATGTTCATTAAATGCAGTTGGTTGGGGATAAGACAAGTGTTTGGGTAACTCAGGCTCTCTTTTGCAAAAAAAAAAAAAGAAGTGTGGTGACCTTTCTGTTGTTGATCCTGCAATAACTGGGTGAGAGGATCAGCGTGTAGACAGATGGGAAGTGTCAGTGAATACTGCCCGAAGAACTGGCTAGCATTACTTGTGAGAAGTCTGTCACAATCAGGGAACATTTTTAACAGCGCTAGATGTCTGCGGGGAGCCCACACTACTCCATTCCATGTTGGGATCAGTGAATTTCACATCTTAAAAAACTGAAACCTAAATAAAAAAGGGTAAAGGTTTATGGAAACAGCAGTTCTGCAGGACTGGAGGTGGTGCTCTTTGGCTCCGTGTACCACAGGGTGGGTGAGGGAGCCCCATGGGTTTCCCTGGCTACAGCTGCAGGAGCAGCAGGAGCATCTTCCTCAGCTCCCACAACTTTGCACTGGGCCTCTGCTGATGGTATGTATCCACAAAAGAAAAGCCATCACACTTCTGGTTAAAAAGCATAGATTCCCACCAACAGTAATTTCTGATAATCCAGTCCTGTTGGAATCAGACTAACTAGACTTTGGAGAGAAGGGTCTTTTTTAATCCCTTAATAAGTAGTTTAAATGTCTAACACAACTTACATAGGTCTGAATTCAAACTTGGTAAAGTTGATACTAATATCACAAAAAGGTAAGTATTTAAATTCTTAAAGCTGGTCAAGCCAATTTATACAAAACCTTAAATCCAGGATCAGTAGTTATTGCCTCTTGCAGTAATCTCAGTGATTTGTGATGATTTCCTTATAATCCTCTTTAATATGCTGCAGAAGCTGGCAGGACAGTTGGAGTGGAATTCTGATTGGGATGGAGAACGTTTTTTGTATATAAATGTGTAGCTGTGACTCTGAATTGGACAAGATAAGAATTTATAAAACATGAGGCTCCAAATTTTACAGACTGAGGTGTAAATGAGGAACCTGACTGAGGAACCTGAGGTGGTAAATGTTCTTGGGAATGTGGTGTAATCCTTGGGGTGATCATGGGCAGGGCCAGGAGCTGAGCTTCAATGATCTTAGTGGGTTCTGTCCCATCATAGTCTATGAACTGAGAAGAGATGCAGCACAAGCCTCTTTCTTAGCTGATAGCATTGGCTTCTTGCTTTTTCTGGAGTCCTCCTCGCACCGTAATATCCGTATGTTTTCAAATTTTAAGTGCAAAGGTATCACTGCGTATTAATTTTAATGATGAAACAACTGGCTATTAAGAAACTATCCAGTTATTGTATTTATGAGAATCTGTAAGCCTTATCACAAAATTCCTTCGTTTCACTGCTTAAGA
>VYZR01037243.1:12095-33458 GCA_013400675.1 Oxylabes madagascariensis
TGTATATATACTGTATAGGCTGTGAAGGTAAATTGTTTGAGGTGGTTTTGTGGTTGAATCTGTAAGCCTTATCACAAAATTCCTTCGTTTCACTGCTTAAGAGGAGAAGGAAACGTCTGGCTGGCGATGGTGAATGTCACCCAGGCCCTCAGCCTGATCTGTGTTCCCTCTCAAACCTACTGAGAGAAAAATCACCTGAGATGGCAGCCTTGGAAGAGCATTTTGTTCAGTTGTTCAGACAGCAAGATCACAAGACTACTTTGGTTTCCTTTCCCTGGGGAAAATTAGTTATAAATGTGACTAAAATTTTCAAATTCTACAGCTCAGCTCAGAACTGAACTTTCCTGACAAGGAAAGACAACGTTGAAGATTTCTTGCAGCTCTTTCCAACCTGGTATGTCAGTCTCTTTAGCACAATACTTGTCTTCAAATAAAGCAGTATTTAAATTATCTGTGCTTCCCTGGTGTGTTGTGTGTTATTATATATTAGGATAAATTTAGCTCACTCCATTCTATGCTATGTTTTGGCAATTTTCAAGCTGAGGTTGGGAAAGAGATCTTGCCGTTTTCCCCATGTAACTGTAAACATAGTTGAATAATAGAGAACCTATAGAGCCTTTCATGTTGATGGTGTCACTAAATATTTAAAGAGGATAAAAACACCTTACAATCTTTCTTTTTTTAATTAAAATTTTAATAGATGCAGCCAGAACTCTTGCTATTCAGGTTTACAACAGAACAAAACAAAACCTGCTTTGAAGCCTTGTCAAAGGACAGACTTGCAGGTTTTCTTCTCTGTACCTGGGATCTGACATAAGTCAGGTGTTCTATGTTAAAAGATTGGATAGCTTCAATAGTTTTAAAGCAAAATCTAGTGATTCATGTATCCTGTCATGTATTTTCTGTCCCTTGCCAAACTTTGTTACTCAAACTGTCTCCATGATTTTCTAAAAATGTTAAAAATCTTCCTAATCTATTTGAGTCTTAATGAATTCAACCTTTCTAATCTCTTCTACCAAGAGTTTGTTTCATTTGCTGTGAGTCCTACTCTGATCTCTGATTTCTGACCTGTGTTGCCCACACCTGCTCTCCCAGGGCAGGGGAAAAGGAGAGCACAGTGATCTATCAAGTATTTTCATTGTTGTTGACTTTTAAAAACTTGATGGAGAGATAATTCAGTTCAGCCTGTAAATATTTGGGGTTTTCATTTCACTGGCTGAGATCTGCCTAAAGGAGCTTAAGCCCAGTTGGGCATTGTGAAGGTCTCTGATCTGAACAGATTGTGTCACCTCAGCCTCTTCCCATGCCTAGTGATAGCTCAACTCCAAGGTTCTGTTTTTTAGCTGTTCTCTGACGTGTTTTCTGGTGTTTCTCTCATGGTAAGGAGAGTATCCTGACGTCCACCTGGAAGAATCACTGTGAATCTTGAAGCAGCAGATGCCTTATGAGGAACCTTCCAAACCTTCTGACTCATGTCCTGTTACTCCTACCTGGACAGAGTGCTTCTATGGTTGTTATCCTTTCCAGGAGCAGTGTCCTTTAAAAACACCATCCCCTCCTGTTGCCCCGATTTCAGCCTTCTGAATTGTTTTCATTTCTGTACCAGGAGTTCCCACGCTTTCAAGTATCAACAAATGGGTTTTTTTCATATTTTCATGGAGGAGGAGAGAGTTGACAGACTGTTGGTCTGACCAGTGTGTTGGAGGGGTGGCAGCTTCACCCTCCAATCCACTGTCACCTTTGGAATTCTATAAAATGTCAAAGATGTAAATAAAGCTTTCTTCTTTTCCGGCACGACTCAGTGTGTAGGTGCAGTTCTTTCCTGTCTCCTATTCCCACACCCTCCTGTCTCAGAGAGGAAGTTTCTTTAGTGTCAGTACAAATTCCCAAATCCTGGTTTCACTTTGGTCCACAGACTGAGTTGTTTAAAGCTGCTCTAGATTTCAGCTCTATTTCTCTATGTCAAAGATCCTTGTGTCCTGGTTTGGTTTTGTTCCACTCTCAGACAGGAATGGCTCAGGAAGCTTTAATAAAACTGTTCATATCCATTAGATGATGGGCTGCATGACAGAGTGTTACTAGTGAGGATCAGCCTTGCTGAAGGCTCCTCACACCTCCTCAGCATGCGGTCAGTAGCTTCACTTGTTTGGGGATTACTGCTCCAGCACACACTTCCAGCAGCCACCAATGCATGGTGGTGGTGGTGTAGGTTACTGCTGCTGGCTCTGGGTCAGACACACACGCCTGCTGTTACTCAAAGATGAGGGTGGAAGGTGGGAGTAGATACTTCCTGGTATCCATTGTGTCCAGTACTGCCTGTTTGACCTTTCCCAGTGTGTCTTTGCTGGAGGCGGCTGTTTTGGGTGAAGGGAACAAGGTATGAGGACACTCTCTGATACTTAGTGCCTGCTCTTCTCAGGGAGGAGACAGGAGCGTGCCTCATGCAAACTCCAGTAGGGCTAGAAGGTCTTGTTCTAACAATTTTAACATACCAGAGTTAGAATAGCTCTTTGGGACACACTTTGCAAGTATTTCACAGATAAATACCTCTTCTTTCCTTTAGCATAGCAAATATGTGTAACGCTATTTATTTGTTTAGCCTGACTCACTGTGATAATGGTCTGCTCTGCAACTAAATCCCAAAGAATATTTTAGCTGCATGTTTTTCAGCCTCCAAAGTGGAGGGTCCTGAGAGCTGAAATCTCCAGTTGTTCATTGTTCCATTCTTTCAGACTTGGTCATGTGGTACTAGAAGCAGAAGCATCAACAAGCAAATGCTTTTCTGTTCTACCCTGTACATCCTGGAGTTGTGCAGCATTCAGCAAGAACATGGTGTGGATGCCAAAGAATGATCTTTAATAACCCCATGGTGGAATGGCCTACTTTTATAGCAGCAAGTTTATGCCTAATGAGATACAGACATTCCCCTCTCCATAATTCTGTCCAATAGATGCTGCAAGACAAACAAACTGGTTGTGCTGTTATATCAGAGCAGTGTTCGATGAGGGCCTGACTCAAAGGGATTCAGACTGGAAAAGGAAGGTTTATAGAGCCCAAGATCTTTCGTAATTATACACTAATTCTGTGTAAATATCTAAGAAATCCTAAGGTAGAAATTCAGCAATTTTTTGGTTGTTTTGCTTTCTGAAACCAGAAAATGAGTTCATTCAAAGCAGGAGCTGATTGAGCGCCTCTCAGGACTCATCCTTGTAGCTATAGTGGTTTGAGTTTGAACCAATTCAGACCACCAAAACAAAGAGAGACTCCCAGCTTTCCTGTCTCCTGTGCTCTGCTCCTTTCAGCCTGACTAACAGAGCAGCTGGAACACAAGGGCTCACCAAAGGAACACTTGTGTTTATTCCATTACTCAACAGCCATTACCCAGATGAAGTCATAACAGCCAATAAGACCCCATAAAATTATAATGCTTGAGAATACATTAACTTGTCTGAATTTAACCCCAAATTAACAACCTTTGAATATTCTCTTCCCAACTTCTTCACTGCAGTAGAACAGCTATAGCACTTAATCTAGTTATTGCTCTGGAAAAAATGGTGCGTTTTACTCAGCAGCACAAACCTACCATCTGGCACATGAAGCATGGATGCAAAATCCTTGCTGTCTCCCAGCTTATTATGTGCTTTTCATAAATCCTCTTGAAAAAATTCATGAACAGCGTGTAAAATGTCTTAGAGTCAAAACAGTCTTAAAATGACCTCTTTTAAACAGGGAAAGTTAAAGTACTCAAACAGTACATAACATGGCCACTGATATTCAATGCTGATGTTTTCTTTAAACATAATTTCTTGTGAATTGTGTCTTGCGGCAGTCTGGGTTTTCACAGTCACTGATATCCTGTTCCCCAGATTAGCTATTCTGTAGACGTTTACAACTGTAACATTCAGTTAAATCTGTAACAGGATTACCGATTCCCGAGTGGCCAGTGAATGGTAATGATATCAGCTGGGAGTTTTTGACTCTAAGAAAAAAACAATCTTGACACCCTAACCAGAAATCAGAACCTCAGCACATAAAAGCTGTATGTTTGTATACCTATGTGGTTTTGTGCATGTTATGCACAATATTTTTGTCTCCCTTCCCTTTTTTTGGTGTTTTTTTGGGTTTTTTTGGGGGGGTGGTTTTTTTTTGTTTGTTTGGGGTTTTTTTTGTTTTTGTTTTTTTTTTGATTTTTGTTGTTGTTGTTGTTGTTGTTGTCGTTGTTGTTTTGGGGGGGTTGTTTTTGTTTTTGTTTTGCTTTGTTTTTTTCTTGTAACAGTTTTCCATTCCATTCATTTCCATGCTCCCAACCAGGACCCCCAAAAACCAAAGGATTAAGTTAAAAGGAACAAATTCAGTTGAAATAAGAAGTGTTATTTTCTGGTATAAAACATCTCACCAGATCACAGCAAGCCTTTACCTTTGCAGTTCTTTCACTCCTGGTATGACATAAGCTACCATGGTAGCGACTGTAGTTACAGTCATTATTTGAAACGTGGGACCTAATCAGTCAGCGATGGGACAAACACACCTGAACCTCTAGGAAATATGGAAATATTTGACAATTTCTGTTAAGATACATACTCTGAACATACAGGCAGTTGTTTTCTAACTCAGTCAAATATCTATGCTAGTCCTTCTCATACCATCGTCCATAGAGAGCAGCTGTCAGGAGGCCAGAAGATGTTCTATTTTTGCTGAGGAAATAGTGGTTGTTTTTCCAGCCCATGTGATCAGCAAAGTCCAAGGTAATACCAGATGCCAACAGCAAAGGAAAGATGTAAGGGGTGCTCATGTTTCCCCATAGCTGGAAATCGATCAGAGCAGTGGCATCTGTGACCTCCTGTCCACAAGTGCTAAAGCTGAGACCGCCACACTTCACCAAGGCACAGGCCTGCACATAGTATGTGCCATGCACTGTATGGAGCCCATCAAACACTCCCAAAGCATATAATTCATCAGTTAAAACTGCTCTCCGATAGTTTAAGTAACAACAAAGAGTACTGGCACAAACCTGGAGCTCTCCTTTTTCCCCCCATACAGGAACAAAAGTGAAGTTGTCATACATCATTTCTGCATTAAAGGAAGGAGGTGACTGCTCCTTTCCTTTTTCAGATACACTGCCAGGAGTCTCTTCTTGCTCCTTAAAGCAAACTTCATCATCCAGTGAGGTGCTCATTAAAGTCCTGCATGAATCATGTAAGTTCTCTCTAAATCTTTCATTACTCTCTAAATTGGTTTTATAATCTGCCGTAATCACAGGAATTTCTGCTACTATGAGCTTGCCACCATAACTTTCCATGTTGTGGTAGATGAATGACTTGACTGGAGTGTATATGCCACTCCCTGTCATGCCCAAGGTGGGGTGGTGGATGTTGGCTGCTAAAATATTGACATTGAAAGCTGTTGCAAAAGCTTGTTGAAACTCTACAGCAGACAAAAGCGGGAGCTGGTTCATCCAGGCAGTTGGATAAACAATTTGCTTCAAATTGTATTGTCTGATGAGGTTCACTGCAGGCTCAAAAAAGAGTATATCAAAGCAAGTGAACATGCCAAACTTGCCAGCAAAAGGGGTGTCAAAGAATGCATAGTCTGGCTCTGGAGGGGTGTCAAAAGCATACTCGAAGTACAGGTTGTGTTTGCGGTACGTGGCCAGCAGCGCTCCGTCCGCGGCCAGCGCCACATTGGTGTTGAACTGGTACCTCCCGTCCGAGGGGCACCGAGGATCCGAGCGCTCACACGGCTGCTTGGTCCCTAGGTTGGCCACAAGGAATATCTTGTTCTTCAGAGCCATGCAGCTCAGGCGCTGAACGACCTGGAAAACAGTATGGAGAAACGTGAACGCTTCAGAATGTGGTGGAGTAAGTTTTGCTTAGCACCTATGACCTAATACTTTCCAAATTATCATTTTGGAAAGTCAAAATTGAACACATTTAACCATATCCATAAAATTTAAAAGCACTCATGATTTCATGACAAAAGCTACCAGAACCAGTAGCTTTGTACGTAGAAACGTATTTCAGATGTTTATTTTAAAACAACTCTGAAAAAAATTTGTCTGAGTTTGATTTCCTCAGAAGGAAGGAAGTAAATAAATCTATTCCAAGGGTGTCAATTTTTAGAAACGTTTGACTTGTAGGAGCACCAATGGCTTTAAAACACTGTATGTCAAGTGAGACCTTTGCCAAGGCAGCACAACTGATGTGTGTGTGCCTTTAGAACAGCACATGTCTAATAATGATCATCTGCACCTGGATGTTTTTACTATAAATTTTTAAAAAGTAATTACTACCTATGACTTAGAAAAGCAGAGATGGAAAGGGATAGACCTTGCATATTACAGCTAATAAACAGAAAATGTTGCAGAACACAGTATTACTGGGATATTTCTTCCATAACACAGAGTGCTGTACCAAAGACTGACATTACTGCAATCTCCAAACAGCATCTGAATGGCAAACTAAGTTCTTGCTCGCTTGGCCATGATCACTGGCAACAAAGATTCAGAGGCCAAAATAGATCACTGTTTACAACTGCGATTCATGTTCGCACACAAATCCGCTCACTAGGCACAGGCATGATTTCTTTGGTTATATTGAGTACTGCAAGAATTAGCAATCCGTATTTACTGAGCGTGGTTACAGTTCAGGTCCAGAACAGCCACTGACAATGGTATTTTTGTAACGTGCAGATCATGTCTTATATAATCACGCTTGGTCCATGTCAAGCTGTGACTTCTATTACGTTGTAGCAGGTAAGTCCTGTTGCTTGTGCTAATCATTCAGCAATGATTGCTGAGTCAGAATGCTGTGACGTCATTAAGTCATTAAAGCCGAGTAATGAGAATGCTCCAAAAGGGAAGATACTAATGTGTTGTTTTACATAAAACAGTGCAGTTCAAACTAAAACCACACACAGCGGATCTTACGAGAGAGCAGTTACCATTTCAGAGCTTGAGGAGGAGGAGGTGACAAATCCAGACAGTTCATACACAACTGATCTCCTTGCATGTATGGATCTAAACCCTCCTCTGCTAAGAATGAAACCAGCAGAGCTTGAGCATCCATGAAAACAGGATCTGGTACCAGGACTCGTTAAACTTCTTGCTTACTTCCCTAGGCAAACAAACTTGAACTATTTCCCCCTGGGAGCATCCAGTTATCCCACTCCTGCAGGCAGCACCCCTACATTTACCTCTGTGTCATTGAACAAATAGGGCTCTCTGCAGGGATTCCACTTCCCAGAGTGTGAATGTGGAATGAAATCCAAGTAAGGGTAAATGGAGCTTCTGGTGAAGTTGAAGCCATGGATTCCATCTTCAGGAAAAACAATGATCTGTGCCCCCTGTATGTAAAACAAAGACACGGTTTGCATGCAAAGCAAAGGAAAAGGGGGGATCTCATGGGAAAAAAGAGCAAAAGAAAGTTGAGGGTAACCCAATTATGTTTTTGCCAATAATGTAGCTTGAAGATGTCTTGTCTTCAACTTCATAGCAGGTGTAACTATGTAGTAGGTGTGTAACTATGTGTATAAAAAAAAGAACTTATTTAACCTGACACATACCTTTATCTTGAAAAATAATGCATTTGAAATTATTTTCAGGGCATGCAAATAAGAGCCTACTGCATCCAATTTCTTACCAAAGGTATTCTCCCTTCACACAAGTCATGAGAATGTCATCATTCAGGTTAAAAACTGATGATGTTAAAACTTGTCTTAATTTTTTAATCAGAATTATGCTATTTGCAGATACACTTTGTCAAAGGTGCAGCATCACTTAATTAATTAGGTATTGGGTGATCTACAACTCCCTGAATGTTTCCAAAGCAAATACAGACTGACAAGCATAAAGAGACTTCTCTAAATCCCATTATAATATAGGGCTGGACAGGGCACTGGAAGTGATGATTTTAGAAACAACTTCACTGTGGAAGCACTGCACAGTCTGGTAGAAATGTAGCCATGCCAGAGGCTCTGCCTGAAGCTCAGGGAGACCTGAATTGTTCCTGAAAATGAGGTGGATTCTTCTTAAATCAGACACAGCACTAGTCACTCAAATTCCTGTTAGTTTCCAAAAGTCAGCTCAAATGTGTTACCTATGTTATGGCTTTGGGATAATTTATGTGTCTTGGGTGCAGGGTTGCATAAAAATTGCTATTACGCTTCTGCCCAATCATCCGAACTTCTCCAAAAAAAAGAATCATGTTTTCAAATTATATAAACATAGCAATTATTCTCTCCCAGAACAACAGATCTCTGAAAATCTCAAGTCAATTCTCTGTGTAGGGCCAATAACACTTGCTTCCTGTCACTAGAACTGGCTTGGATTTTCTTGGGAGGAGAGGAAAGAGGGCTGTACATAAGAACAGCTGGCAATAGCAGTCTCTCTCCTCTAAATATATTTAGACTGAGAACCATTCCATGGTGGGTAGGAGAAAGGAATGGAAAACTTTAGTTCCACAAAGTTGTTAAAGGCAGAACATTAATTTCCAAAGCATTTGACTTCCTTAGTTTTTAGAAACGTTCAGGAATTTCCATTGAGAGCACTGGAATAAAACCAAACCCAAGACATCTGCCAGCAAGGCAAACTTTTAAGGAAACCCCTCCATTTAAGAAAACAGAAGGGAGCTAGGTATTCAGACCAAAATAGAACATTAATTTCCCTATACTAAATAACGATGGGTGTGTTTTTCCAAGCTTGGAATAGCTTGGGCAGGACGCTAATTGGCCTGATTCTTTTTCAGAGCTGCTGGCAGGTCAGATCGTCTGAGAACCCAGACCATAGCTATGGATATAAATACAGCTTTAGTTGCCTGGGAGCACAAATGTGAAAGATTATCCTCAAACAGCAGTTCCTCTATCCATACCCAGGGCACACACACCTGTCTGGCAGCAGCCAGCACTTGCTGCTCGTAGATGTCGAGGTTCCTGCCCATGAGCTCCAGCGCGGAGCGTCGCTCCACCAGCGCCGCCGGGGTCGGGCTCAGGATGGACTCGTGCTCGTACACGGCCGCCACGTAGTGCCCCTCTCTCCTCACTCTCCCTGAGACCACTTGATAGAAGAGAAAGCAGAGGGGCAGCTTCCAGCACAGAGCCACCATGGTGAATGCCATAAATCTAGAGGAAAAAAAACCCAGACAGGTGAGGCGGGGGAGCTTGAGCAAAATATCATGCCAGGAATTTAAATTGGTAACTGAATTTAATGGTAACTGAAGCTCTCAGCAGCGTGGTGCTTTTAAGTTCCTGAATGACCACGTGCATGTTGTTTCTAAACCTTAAATCCATCTACACTGGCGCTTTAAACAAACTGTGTCCTGTTCAAAAGCATTTAAGCTTCATATATAGTTCTACTGGTCTCCTTGCTTGGTTTTCCTTTATAATTAACATTCATTTATAGATTATTTCAGCATATATCAAAACCTCTTTGAGAAAAATTTAAAGCAGCTCACAAATTTGCAGTTCCTCACCCATTCGGTGCCAGGAGATGTATTTAAAAGTAGCATTTCCTAAAATTACTTGGAGACTGTATTTAGCAGTCAAGCAGAAAGAGGACTTATTTTATCAATACTGAAACAGATAATTGCCAAGAGAATTACACCAGATACTACGTCTGCATCCATCTATCATGAAAATGCTTCCCCTAATGGATTATGAATTCACTGTATTCCAACTCCACATACGAAATAGGCAAATACTTCTTCTACCATGCAGCTTTTTTGAACATTTATAAAATGTTGAGTGCAATTCAGATTCACATTCTTCCCATGCAACGCAGATAGGTAAGGTTAAAAATGCTTTCATAATAATAAAAATAAATTAGAAATCTATACAAAAAGGAGAAAATTTGCATTAGTTAGCTTTTCATAGAAAAAAATGAAGAATTATTGAGTCTGGAAGGCTGGGGCATTCTCTGCAGTAGGGGCTCCCCATGTAACCTTTTGACTTCCCAAATTAGGACAGGACCTAGAAAAGGACTGACACAGTCAATGGCTGTGCAACACTTCAGAAAGACTGCAGAAATGCCTTTTTATTCAGAATTATTCTCACAACATGAGAATTCTGTATTTGTCACCACAGTGCCACTAGTATCATTAAGGAATTAAATATCCAATATCAATGAAGTTGAAAGAGTGTGCAAGAGAGATCTACTGGTGCCATATATTGATAGCTCTAAGTTCAGTTACTGACTTTTTAACTTTATTTGCTCTCTGGGAACTTGTATCCAAGAAAAGAAAAGTGTTCCAAAACAGTTTTAGTGCCCTTCAATCTTCATGATCTACAACTCCCTGAATTTTTCCAAAGCAAATAAAAACTGACAGACACATGCATAAAGAGATGCCCATTAGGAGTTCAGGAGGAAAAAAAGATCAATTCTAAACTAATCACAGTCTTATTTTTATTCATGTTAAAGTAAATGTAGTTTTGTACCTAAAAAAAGAAAGTCTATGGCAAATTTTAACTGAAAATATCTCTTTGCTTGAATTCCAGGATGAAAAGCAGCTAACAACAATCTTCAATTCTGCTTTTGCTTTTCCCTAAACACCAACTGCTTAGTACCTAACAATGAGCAAATGGAAAAAACATTATGTAGGACAGCAAAATTATAACCTTGGTGCCCATGGTAGGCAGAAGAATTCTTTGCTCAACCAAAAAGTCTTAGCATGTAATAGTTACACTTCTAAGTGTATAGGAGTAACTTAGCTGTTCAGTGCTGCTAAGCTCAACTATGTATTCCTATTTCCTTAAGCTTTAATTAGCCAATGTGTCCATACATACACACCTTCAAGGGTAAATTTATTTAAAGTGTGATGAAAACAGAATAAAACCTTGGCCTCTCTGTAATCAGATGGATTAAAGATACTGCATTTATATAAACAGTTTTGAAAAGTGATGTATGACAAGCTATCCTTGCTATTCCACATGTTGAGGAAAACATTTGGTACTTTTGTAGGGTGATTTGGCAATGCCTATCAAGAATGGAGGAGCCTCCTTGTCCTGTGCAGCTCAGCTTTGTAATTGAAATACCAAAACCCATGTGAAGACATAAAGCAGTAGCAGGAGGAGGGAGTTCAGGGGTGAGAAACCTCTCACAGTTAAGGAACATACTGAAAATAAACAAGTTAAGTTGCACTTCACTGACAAAACACTCTTTTCTATTTCTTGTCACCCCTTCAAAGCCAAAATGCCTATTTAGGGAACGAATGGGTTCTAGTCAGCTGCTCCTTAATAAAGTTGTCAGCTAAGATGTAATTAGAATTCATCATTACTAGTGATGGAAAAAGTTGGAGAGTTTCAGATCACAAGATGGAATTGCTATGCATTAGAAAAACTGCCTTTTTTAAAACCCAAACACACTAACAGAAAAAAAATTAACAGGTAATGAGCCTCTACAAAAATGTTGTATTTTACAAACATGCTTGGAGAGGTCTTATTTTTCTACCAAGTTTCATTTCCTTGTGGTCAGAAACACTCAGAAGTACTAATCTGAATCTTTTACTCAGATGCACAAGAGGTTTAGCACTGAACATGCAACTACATAACCTCATCTGTCTGAACCTGGGGCAACTAAAATAACTAAAATAATTCCTCTGAGCCCAACCCTGGGTTGTGATTCCTGCTAGTCCTGCAGATGATGGCTGAGCACTTGTGTGAGTGCCCCCTAAAGCCCTTCCCCTGTCTGGCAGCTTAAACAGCAGGACTCTGCTCTCTCATGATTGCTTCTAACACACAGAGCCGTGACAAGCCCCAAGGCTGGGCTTGGGTGTATTAAACTTTCCAGCCAAAATAAGGATACCGACAGGGTTTACTCAGCCCTTAGGCCGTTGAGATTCCAAATATGTCTCTACCACACTCTGGATGTGTTTACTACTGGAAAGTGCCACACCATCTCATAAATCCTTTCCTTGAAGAGAAGTTAATTTGCTTAGGATCTACAGAGCCGTCACCTCACCTGAGCCATGACTTTAAATTTTCATTACCTGAAATGCTTTATAATCTTATCTCTTTTTATGTCCCTTTCCTGTGATTTATGTGGCCTTTTGCCTGACAGGCTTCATCAGGATCATGTCTCCTAAATATAAATATTTCAAGCAGTATTACTCTCATGCAGTCACAATATTCCAGTTATAGTTCCACACAAAGGGTAAAAAGACTGATGTCCAAGTTTGGATGCCAAGTTTTCCCCCCAGTCATACTGCAGACTGTTTTCCTATTCACCTTTTCAAAGCCATCTGATTTCTGTGTTGTGAAGTAAAGCATCCAGTCACTCACTTTTCAACAGCTTTGGAAACTGAGAAGTCTGTCACCTGTCACCACACCTGGATGTATGCACAGAGAAAAGCAACACATACCCTCCTTCTTTGCACTTCTACCCTCAGAAGAATCCAACAGACCTTGAAATAACAGAGGTAGCACAGCCCTAGTCTGGGTCCTCCTGAGAGGTTGATAGCAAATGAATATTAAGCTACGCCTAACATAGAGTAACACAAATAGCAACATCAAGAGTAACAATAGTAACATAAACAGTAATGATTACTAGGCAAATATTTAATAGGCTACGAAAAAATAAAGTGTTTTTTAGGTTGAATGATAACCATGGATTGTGATGTTGCTGCCATTCTACTATATATTAGACAACATATTTTAAAAATACATTAAATATAGTGAAAGTCAAGGGGGTTTCCACTGATACCTCCTGTCTACTGCTTTTATTTGCTGCACTATATTACAGTATTTCACAACGTAGGTTTTGTGTCATCGGTGTTTTGTTATCGATGCTTTTTTGTTGTTTGGCGAGCAAGGGCGAATGGATGCTATCGCTACTGGTTCGGCCGGACGAACCGCAGGCGGTGGCACGGACACACCCCAGCGTGGGGCAGGGACAAATCCCAGCGTGGGGCAGGGACACGCCGCCACCCGCGTCACTTCAGCGACGCTTCCCGGGATGGGCAGAGCCGGACGAAGGGGCGTGCGCCATCCTCCGGCTGGGATTTTGGGAGAGTGTCCCGCACTCCTCCGGCGCTCCTCCTGCCGAGCGCCGGCGGCGGCTCCGGCGCCTCACACAGCCCCGTACTTTGCCCCGCTCCGTGTTCGCCACCTCCGACCGGCCCCGCACAGCCGGAGCGCTCGGGGGCGGCTGCCCCGGGTACCGCGCGGCCCTGCGCCTCACGGAGGCAGCGATCCCGCCCTGCCCTGCCCTGCCCTGCCCGCTCCGCTCCCGGCCCGCTCCCGGCCGGCCCCGGCATTCCCGGCCTGCTCCCGCTCCCGCCCCCCGCGCCGCCAGACTCACTCCGCAGCGCCCGCGCCTCGCGGCCTCTGATTGGCTCCCCGCTCTGGCCAATAGGAAGCTGTCCCGGTCTCCGCCCCTCGCCGCCCGCCAGCAGGGTCAGGGGTGGGTCCCTCGGGCCCGCCCCCTCCGCTGTCTGATTGGCCGAGCTATCTGTCAGTCTCTGCGCGCCCCCTTCGCCCGGGGCGCCGGTCCGGCCCGGTCTGGCCCGTTCCAGGCGGGCGGCGGGGCCGGCATGGAGGGCGAGGCGGTCAGCGGGGCGCAGCTCATCGCCCAGGCCCTCAGGGCGCAAGTAAGAGCGCGGGCGTGGGAGCCGGCAGCCTGCGGGCCGGGATAGCCCGCAGCGAGTGAATGTGCGCCGCCGGAATCAGCCCGGCCGGCGCTGCCGCTCTCCCGGGGGCGGGCGGACAGGGCTCTCCCCGCCGATTCGTGGGAGGGAGGGAGAGGAAGGGAGAGGAAGGGAGGCTCCGCTCCACAGCCCCGGGAGCGGCCCGGCCCCGGTGCCGCCGTGAGCTGCTGACCCCGGGGCGGCGTTCCCCAGCCTGACACCGATTCCCTTCTCCTGGAGAGCCTGCCCCGTTCCCGAGCTCAGCCGATCCCCCGTTACCACCAGGCAATGCCGAGGCTCCCGTGCGGCTCTCCCCGTGGCAGCTGGATGTGCCTCCCGCGCCACCTTTACAGTGACGAGACCCCCGTGTTGTCTCTGAACTCGAGATGTTGCAGGCCGGGCACGGTCTCGGGAGAAGACTTTGCGATTGGCCTGTGAAACACAGAAATGTAGTTCAGTTGTAATTCAGATTAGCGTAGTCTTCTTTATCTCTGTGTTTCTATGGGCACGGTACTTTCCCAACCATTTCTTGCCGTTAATTTTCTCTGAAACTGTGAAAACACAAGGTGCCATGGGGCATTTTCAGAGTAGAGGAAGCTGACATTATCAGGAAAGTGATATAGCAGAGATGTCCCAGGTAAGAATTGCTCAGTAGAAAGCACTAAACGCACATTGACTGAGGCACTGAACCATTGTCCCACCTGTAGACTCCCAAAATCCAGGGCTTTCACAGCCGCAGAGGGCTGAGCTGCAAACACCAGCTGATGCCAGCTCTGTTTCCACAGTGCCCTGTGAGCTTCTCTGTGGCTATGTATGTTACATTTTAGTTTTAGACTGACTGTGTAGTTAGCATGTCTGAGTTCGGCATGTGCTTATTAAAGCTGTCTTTTGGGAAAAAACCATCTGACTTTTCCCAACATTTTTCTTTATAGAATATTGAATACATGTTTGGCATTGTTGGTATTCCAGTCACTGAAATCGCAATGGCAGCCCAGGCGGTTGGAATAAAGTATGTGGGAATGAGAAATGAACAAGCTGTAAGTATATATCTGTAGTGGGATCAACCCTTTCCTTAACTGTGTTACAATGGAATGAAACTCAGTTTAAGTTTTCTTACTAGAAAGAATGTGGTCGTTAAGTTTTCCTTTAAAGAACCTATACAGGAGCAGCCACTGTTATTTTGGAATGATGGAGAACATTGGTACACTGGGTTGAGTGTTTCTTTGTGCCCTTCTTTCCCCACTTCCATTTTAAAGTGGCCTCTTCTGTTAAGGGAATTGAGTCTTCTTTCATTCAAAAATGTCATTCTCCAATAAGGGAGCAAGGATAGGAAAAAAAGAAAAAACAAGTTAAAGACAGCATGTGATAGAGAACAAAAAAATTACCGAAGTTATCCCCTTCAAGTAATATATTGTCAGATATTATCTGCCAGGCCTGGAGATGCTCCTCCAGAGCTTTTTGTTTTTCTGTAGCTTTCTACACACTTTCCAATATTGTCATTCTCACTCCATCTGGTAGTATTTTAGTTCTTTTAAGGACTTTTTTACCTACCTCTTTACTTTTTTTTCCTTGTCTGTGTCGTGTTCTTAAGTGCCCAGAGAGGAAAATTTTCCTGTTGATTGATAAACTTGTTCTGACAATTTAAATAATTACAGGTTTTTTCCTTAACTATGTTTTAAATGCTCACAGAACAGCAAACCATAGAAAGTAATAATGCTTCCAAGTACTCAGAATCAGCCATGAACATATACTTAAGACTCTCTTATGTATATTTCAACTTTATTGTGTAGGTGTCAGAAATTAAGAGCCAAGCTCCTCAGCGTTTTGGTGTTATGCTGCTAGTTCTGCATTTGTTTGGTTTCCCACAGTAGTACCTCTTTAATCACAGTGGTTTCTTGGGTGGTCTAAGGTTGAAGATGATAGCCTTGGGTTTATACATCATTTTCAAGGGTTGCTACAGAAGATGGGGAGCTGGCTGCTTGCTGCTGAACTGGTGGCAGAGGAACCAGCAGTTTTCCATACCTGATCTACAGCAGTTGCTAGTCTTCCTTAATTTATGTAGTTAATAAACTTTCGGATTGTCTCAGTCCTCAACAAAGTATTGTTACAGTAATTCTCCTAAATCAGGTGGTTGTGAGCTGTAGGTTTTTGTTGTCTAATCCTTACAATGTTATATTGGAATGTGAGAATTTAGAGGAATACATGTCTTTATGGAAAATCTGTAACACATGAAAGAGGCAAATATATACAAACATGTTTGAAAGGTGTATTTGATTCTTTGAAGAACTGGGAGTTTGGCACAGTCTTTATGTTCCTGTAGGCCATTTAGCAAATATTCTAGTTTTAGCTGTGGTTACTAACATTTTTAAAATTAATTTCCTCATGTGTGTCTGTAATTTACAGAGAAGGTTGCTTTGCACTGCCAAATGAGATGCTGTTCTGTTTATTACTCTTTACTAGATGGAGACAAAAAGCATTCTGCTGATAAGTGATGAGCTGCTTTTGCTTAGTGGAATAAAAATAGCACAAAGACTGCTTTTCATGTCAAAATGTCAGGATTTCTCTTCCTTGGGGAGTCGAAAAGAATGAATGAAGCAGCATCTTGTAGTGAGTTTTGGTTTGTTCTTTATCCTCAGTGAATAATAGCGTAATTTCTTGGCAAAGGGTGAAAGGTTATATATAGTATTTTCAAGAGATACTCAATGTATACATGTCACAGCTTTAAATGTCTCAGTTTGTGGTCTTGCTGTGGAGGATGTGTATACAGCTGCCTCCTTTATTGGTGAAGGCAGCTGTATATGATGTATGGAAAATTAAGGTTTTTTTTCCAGGGGTTGAGTTTCTACTTCATACCTTTTGCCAGATGTAGCAAAAGGATTTCCCTGCAAAAGTGGTAAAATTTTAATTAGTAGTGTTCATAGGAAATAGGGCCCATAAACAAGTTAAAGCACAATAAAATCTCGTGATGAGATAATAATCAAGCAATATACTTGCTGGTTGGCATCCTTATGTTCTTATTCTGCCCAGGACAGTGGTGGAGTCACCATCCCTGGAGGTGTTAAAAAATGACTAGACCTGGCACTTAGTGCCATGGTCCAGTTGACAAGATGGTGATTGGTCACAGGTTGGAATCAGTGGTCTTGGAGGTCTTTTTTAACCTTAGTGATTGTGTGAAAAGCTCATAGAACTGCAGAGTAGAAACACCTGATGAAAGCATGAAGCTAAAAGTAGCAGTACCAGTACCCATAAGCCAGCCTCCTGTGGCCTGTAACATGGCATAAGTTTGCCAGAANGTAATTTACAGAGAAGGTTGCTTTGCACTGCCAAATGAGATGCTGTTCTGTTTTATTACTCTTTACTAGATGGAGACAAAAAGCATTCTGCTGATAAGTGATGAGCTGCTTTTGCTTAGTGGAATAAAAATAGCACAAAGACTGCTTTTCATGTCAAAATGTCAGGATTTCTCTTCCTTGGGGAGTCGAAAAGAATGAATGAAGCAGCATCTTGTAGTGAGTTTTGGTTTGTTCTTTATCCTCAGTGAATAATAGCGTAATTTCTTGGCAAAGGGTGAAAGGTTATATATAGTATTTTCAAGAGATACTCAATGTATACATGTCACAGCTTTAAATGTCTCAGTTTGTGGTCTTGCTGTGGAGGATGTGTATACAGCTGCCTCCTTTATTGGTGAAGGCAGCTGTATATGATGTATGGAAAATTAAGGTTTTTTTTCCAGGGGTTGAGTTTCTACTTCATACCTTTTGCCAGATGTAGCAAAAGGATTTCCCTGCAAAAGTGGTAAAATTTTAATTAGTAGTGTTCATAGGAAATAGGGCCCATAAACAAGTTAAAGCACAATAAAATCTCGTGATGAGATAATAATCAAGCAATATACTTGCTGGTTGGCATCCTTATGTTCTTATTCTGCCCAGGACAGTGGTGGAGTCACCATCCCTGGAGGTGTTAAAAAATGACTAGACCTGGCACTTAGTGCCATGGTCCAGTTGACAAGATGGTGATTGGTCACAGGTTGGACTCAGTGGTCTTGGAGGTCTTTTTTAACCTTAGTGATTGTGTGAAAAGCTCATAGAACTGCAGAGTAGAAACACCTGATGAAAGCATGAAGCTAAAAGTAGCAGTACCAGTACCCATAAGCCAGCCTCCTGTGGCCTGTAACATGGCATAAGTTTGCCAGAAGCAGTTTACCTGCATCCATATGCCCTTTGAACAGTGAAAACTGTGTTGCAACTTCACAGGGGCGTGTGTTTTCTGTGTCTGTCCTTGCGTAATTCAAGATAGCTGCAATTGTTTAGAAGACTGATAACCCAGATCAGTTCTAAACTTCAAACCCCCTTTACTATATGGTTATTTGTTAACAACACACATTGTTTATGTTAGTTCTTAATCTTTAATAATAATTATCACTACTTATTCAAAGCAATCTCTTGATATTTGTATCCTAAGTTAGTTGTGAGAATACCATATGCAGGAGTTGGTGCAGCAGTCAAGGGAATTGGGCTCGAGAACCCTTTAATAATGGCAGCTGGAACCAAAGTGGGCATCTTATCACCAGAGTACTCAATTATAACTAAAATCAGAACTCCACTCTATTTAAAAATGAAAGAGGCAGGTTCTAAGGCCAGAAGTTTACTGAAAAAAATTACAAAATATTGCAAAATGAGGGTTTTTTTCATTAAGTGTTAGAACTTGCTGATTTCGAGATAGGAGTATGAAAATACGAGAGAGTGGGCAATGTCACATGTGAATTCTTGAGTTCTGTTGTCACCTGTAAGCTTCTTGATCGCATACTGTCCTTTTACCTGCTGAAATTTATATCCAAATATTTAATGTTGTAGATGTTAACATGTTGTAGATGTTACTTTTGTGATTTTTATTCAAAACACAATTTTTCTTTAAATCTGTGGTACTGAAGTGACATGAGAAGTATTTCAGCAGCTCAGCTTGTAAAAGACATGATCCCAAATAATCTAATTATTCTCTCCAATGTGATATTTCAACCTTTTGCTTGACCTCTGAAATATAGTATTTCTGAAATGGCTGCATTTCTGCTTGTTGTCTTTCTCTTGCAAGTCCCTCTTCCATGTTCGTCCAGAAGGCAGTGGAAAGCAGAAGTTTCATGTTTTGTTCTATTTATTTTTCTTCCCTGGTTTTAGTTGGGGTTTTTTATCTACTTGATTTTTTTCTTTCTCAAACCACAAATAATGCTAATGTAATACCTTGTAACAACAGGAGCCTGAAATGTGGAGAGAAGTGGAGAAGAGTCTTGAGATTTTTCACATTAATCTTCATGGATACATTTTATAATAGAAAGGGCGAAATTGAGCTTTTACTTACATTTAAGCTCTTATAGTCAGGAGCGAATCTGTACCTGCTTATTTTCAGTATTTTTGTTGAAAGTTATGTACAAAATATCATTGAATGTATACATAATAATAATAAACTCCAATGTTTTCAACAGGCCTGTTACGCTGCATCTGCTGTTGGATATTTGACTGGCAGGTATGTAGAGAGTGTGCAAAGCTGTTAAGAAATGCTCACTAGTTAAGAATTACCATTTTTTATCTCATCACCTGCAATAGCAAGTGTCTCTGCCTGAATTAAATTTCAGTAAAATTTGTGTTGAATCAGATGTACTTCTTCCAGTGTGAGCTTTCTTCATAGGTAACTGCTGATAAAGTGCAGTTGAGAAAACTGCAAACATAAGTTTACCAAATTGCATATAAACATTAGATGGCAGAGCAAATGTGATAGAAGTCAGGAGCTGTGTTAGGATAAGCCTGTGTATATTGCCCACCTCTGTGTGGGTGGCACATAATTGTTCGTTTACCTTTCTAATTGGTTTGAAACAACTTCATAGTTTCTGATTTCCATGTCTGCCTTTAGTCATTCATACAAATTCCTAGCCATTCATGAGTTTTGGTGACATGAGTAAAACTTTAATATTCTGCATTTCAGCACCTTACTAATTTTTGTTGATTATTTATTTGGTGTTCCCTGTGCTCACTTTTCCTTTTCTCTCTTCCTCTTTTTTTCTTTTTGTATTTTCTGTGTAGACCAGGAGTATGTCTTGTAGTGTCCGGTCCAGGTTTCTTACACGCCCTTGGTGGGATGGCAAATGCAACCATTAACTGCTGGTAATTTAACTGCATTTTCCCTTTAAAATTTCAATAATTGTATGTTGTTACTTGTTTCAGATGTTGAGCTCCACAGTTTTAGTAATTTACTTTTTTTTCCCCTTTTATGTGGATAATGAAAAAGGAATTCTTCCTTTATCAACCTTGAAATTAATTTAGTTGCATTTTTTGTATTCTCATGGTTAAAGTTCTTGGTTTTGTCCTACCTCATTGTGTGTATATTAGAAAATCTATCAGTATAGCTGGTTGTATGGATGTGTTTGAAAATGAAGTCAATATTAGCCTGCAATGCTTTCATGATCATGGAGATCATCTTAAAGGTGTTTCCTCAATTTGAATTCATACTGCCTTTGAATTACCGTATTTCATACGTGAATAAATTGACAACTGCATTGTGAAAATCCCTATTTGCCCGCCACGCAGACATTTAGAGTAGTAATTAATTATTCAATTAAATGATGTACAGAGGGATAGTATTTAGTCTATAAGCCTTCACTGAGACATGACAGCTTTGTCTGCTCTGCCACTGAAAGCTGTTCAGAAAGCTGTGCTGAGGTATTTTGGGAAGAAGCTGTAGCAATACCAAGCAGATGTGTTCACAGAACAGAATGTGATCCAGAACAGTGTGATCTGGAACACTGAATTAGCTGCGGCTGATGGATGAGAGAAGCTCGGTTATAGGAACACTAACAACTCGAGTCTGACATTTTGGAAAAAGTCCTCTAGTATTCAAATTATTTTTTTAAAAAATGAGTTATTGACTAAAGTTTTGCTGTCACTATTCGACCTTAGACTAAAAAAAGAAGATTATATTAAAACCTTGCATTTGAACTGTCAAGAGTTTGGTTATAAGAAAAAAGTGTGCATGTAATTTACATACGGATTTGCAGGAGACATTTTTGAGAGTAAACTGCATTTTCGAGGGTAAAACCTCTTGATATTTCATGCTGAAAATTACCTGCCATGCTGCTGCTTCCTGTCCTGTCTTGTTCTGAGCAAGATTTTGTACCTCTGTCTGGCTATGACAATAGACTCCAAAGACAAGTGTGTGATAGTTGGTAAGATTTGGAGTAAACACAAGCATGCTCTTTCCCTGAAGTTCCAGTTAAATTTTTTTTTCAGGTTACTGACGTTCTTCTCCTGCAAGTCCATAAGACTTACCATTATTACTTTCATTATAGTCAAATATTCTTTCTGCCTCACTGTTGTTTTTGCCTTGCATCATAAGCGCTGCTCTTCAAAATGTCTACAATACTGTGACAGTAGTACAATGATTCCCTTGAGGGAAAGACTTCTTTCTGGTTAGAATTATTTAAAACTTCAAGGGCAGAACTAAATCTTTTCAAGATAAAGCTGTTGGAGTTGGCTTTCTAAATAGTAGACCAGTTTTGTAATTAGGGAGTAGTATTTTCTTTGTTCATTAAAATATTTAAATAAATTTGGAAAAGGCAAGTGAGAGGAACACAGGGTTTGTCACTGTCAAATAGTCTTGGATAGTAATAATCGTCTTGCTGAGGGGAAAGAATAAGCAGAATATAATGTGTAGAGCAGTCACCAAGTGCCTTTTTCCATAACGATTTTTCATAGAGGTAAAATACAGC
>VYZR01037255.1:0-27458 GCA_013400675.1 Oxylabes madagascariensis
AAAAAAAAAATTAAATATATGCCAAAAATTAACATTTATCATAGATGGTGAGCAGTAAGTAAAAGAAATTAAAGGTTGCTGTTTATGGATATCACCTAGCTGAAAATAATTCTGAAGTGACTTTTCTTCCCCCATGCACACTTGGGAAGTTGCATGCTTGCAGTCATTGTTTAAGATAATACCGTTTGGGACTTTCCTTTCACTCTTGGAAAACTTGCAGGCTTTTGTTGGACTCCTCCAAATAAAAACTCAATTCAGTTTAGATGCATATTACTCAAAAGCTGAAGATGCAAGTAATATATTGAAAACACCATCCTGGTAATATTTAAAGGCATTAGCTGTACGATCGAGGAAAGAAAGATTTTTTTGTTCTGTTTTACTTGTCCTACTTGAGTATTCCGGAGATGCATTTGCTCTTGATTGCTGCTTGGGAATTTTCAGAGGGTTACTACAGATTTAGAAGGTGTCATTCAAAAGGACATTTAATACTCTTGCATTTGCTAAAATAGTATATCTCTATTTGAAAACTATCTCATTGAAATGGAAGATTGAAAAAAATAGGAAGAAACCTTTTGTCGCCATTCTTCAGTGCTCTTTATTT
The DNA here is from genome assembly GCA_013400675.1 of Oxylabes madagascariensis. NCBI lineage: Eukaryota > Metazoa > Chordata > Aves > Passeriformes > Timaliidae > Oxylabes > Oxylabes madagascariensis. The sequence goes on from VYZR01037255.1 coordinate 602, forward strand.
TGTATTTGTGTGGAATGTGTTGATATATTTTATATATTAATTTTTTTCACAGAGGAACATTGTTGTTACTTTTAATTGGGAAGTACCATGTTATAGAAATTACCCACATTCCCGACTCTGAAGGACTGTAGTAGGATTGACAAAAAATGATCCGAGGCTTGTGCGCTTAATTCACCAGGAATGTTAAGCTTCCCATATACACTCTATGTGGTCAAGTTAGACTTTGGCTCTTAGACAGCTTTTAATGGTCAAAGTTGTACCTGGAGGAAATGTATCCATGTATATCTATATTGAATTGAAATGAGATGGTAACTAGCAGTGGGAATGCAGCTCACTGTTCGAAAGACTTTTTTTTTTTTTTTTATTGCATTTGGCAACCTCTTTCTTTCAGAGACACAATACAATTAATTAACATATTCTGGGGCGTGTTTTTGAGATTGGGAAGTGGTGGCCCCTTGTTGAGAAGAAAACACTTTAAATAAAAAAGTAACATTGTCTTGTCCAAATGGTAGTGGGAAAAGCAGAGTAGTATTGCTTATCCAGCCCACGGATGCGGTTGATTTACTCCAATTTGCTTTAGCATATAACAAACCAGCTTTTCCTTTCCCACGCTTATATTAGATATATGTGTTTTGTTTATACAAACCCATCTAAAATAGCTCTGCATTTAAGAGATTTGATGGGAAATTCAGCATGTTGTTTCTCGTATTTAATATGTAGTATAGATACCATTCCTGAATTGAAATCAAATAATTGTAACCTGTGACACAACACAGTATCACAATGCCGATCGTAACACAACAAACCTGAAAAGAAGGCTATTAATTTATATGGAATGTTAATTTAGGAAATCCTACTTAGAAATATGCCAATAGAATTAATCCGAGGCTTGGTCTTGGAGTGATGCTATGTACATGTATTTAATATAAATCCAATGAATTAATACATACCTCATAAAAATCCAAACTTTGAAACGAAGAATTCTTCTTTGAGGAAAAGCCCAGTGTTACATTTAAGTTGCATATAATCTACATTCCAGAGTTTACTAACCCAGCTTTTCAGGGCTTAATACGGCATTAATATTCAATACGGTTTGCTAGAAGTTTATTTCAGGTTCTTTTGTATCATACTGTAATTATCATTACTTTGACTTAACTCATATAAAAATGTGGTTAGCATTTAAATGCTTTTTTAATGTAGAGTACTATAAATTAACTGTCACATTTAACTTCTTTAACTTCTATCACTTAGGGAATGTTAAATCTTTAAAAGGAAATAATCACTGCACTTAAAAACATCCTGTGCTAGGTTTCCTTTATTTAGAATTTTGGTTTGAGATTGTTCATTCAAAGAAAATCCCTTGTTTCATGTTTACTGTAAACCTCAGTCTGAAATTAACATTTAAATGCCAACACCAGTAACAGAAGCAGTACTTGAAAACCACCAATTTTATCCATTGCTGCTAGCTAAGTGGAATTTACCAAACTCTCCAAAGGTAATAATACAATTAAAAGCAAGAAAATGAATGCAATAGTTGGTGGAATTATTTTCCCCCTTTTTTTTTTTTTTTTTTTTGCTGTCTAAGGAACTACAAAATTTGTAAATATGTTTACATCTAAGAAAATAGCACAACATATGAAGAGGCATGGTGTCCAGGAGATGCACTGACATGACCTCCAATGCTGCTACCTGTACTTGCAAGACATGTAAATATACAGAGCAATGCAAATTCCTCATCACCAAGTGACTACATGTTAAACGTTGAGACGTCTAAATTATTCAGTACCTTGCGTTTGGATAGGTGTTAAATACAGATTTTAGTAGTACATTAAAGAAGAGGAAGAGGAAGAGGAAAAAACTTTACTCTTTCTCAATACAATTTAAAAGTAAGCATGTAAAGATACATTTACTTTATTAATGTGGGTTCTGTAGACATGCTATATCCTTCATAACTGAACATGGATAGAAAGATTTTTTTGGATCTAAGGCAGACTGCCATTTAAAATCCACTGCGTGCAAGGGTCAACATGTAGGAGTTGCATTTTGTTTTGTGTAAAGTGACCATTTCACTGCTGCCTTCCCAGAAATGAAGCCAATACCCACAATTAGAAGGTATTTCACTGAATGCTGTTAATGATTTAAAACCACATAAACAAAAGGCAGACAAGCATCAATGTATTTTAAATGGATAATCAAGAGATAGATCATTCTACCTATTGAACGTCACTAAGCTACTGCAATTTTTCTGTTTTCAGTTGCATCTGTTTAGCTGCAGCATGTATCTTTTTGCACATAGGTAAAGATCACAGCTTTCTCAACAAAGACCCAATCTGAAAATGGAGTAAAAATTACTGTGAGAAGTTTGCTTTCTGGAAGGAAGTGAGTTTTCCTGCTCTACATCTCCAAGTCCCGATATCAATTAATGTTTTCTAACAAAATATGCATTTTATATCACGTCTATGCTTTTTCTGTTATCTTTGGAAGATTCTTCTGATGATTATATTCAACTGGTAATGTGGCTTTGTAAATTAATGACTTTTTCTTGTTCAATGCTTTGTTTTATTCACTAAAATTACAATATGATTTTGCACGTTTTAAGGAAAAAAGGTGAGATTTAAACCAAGCATTCAAAAATCTTAGTTTTACTGTTGCAACTGATTATTTTGTAGTAAAATTTTTTGAGTACATCTTTATTTTTGTTTATGAAACTGAAGTGCTATTCACTCCTATATGCTAATGTTTTCTTGAGGAATACCTTAAACTTTTAAAACAATTTGCAATTGGAAAGTGTAATTTTCTTTCACTTACACATTCATTCTGTTTGTGAAAATATCTAAGAAAAATTGAAACACAGAATCTTCTTGTAAGTTTTTTATATTCTAACCTGTTTAGCTCCTTGATTTTGTAGGTTCCTTTAAGTGAATTAGATTTTCTCCTTGCATTTAGATTAACAATAAAATTATATTTTGAATCACTGAATGATATTCTTTTCTAATTTTTTTAATCTCCTAGATATCGCTAAAAGAAGGACAGGCTTCCTTTTTTTAAAAAAGAAAATTGGCTTTCTGTGTCATGTCAGTGCTTATTATATACTACAATCATAAGAACATATATGCTACAAGATTTTATGTTCTGATTCCATAGCTGTTATAGGCTTAGTGTTTGCAGTATTTATTTAGTGGTAATGCATTTCTTTTCCTATTTTGCATTTCAAAAGTCTTCTCTAAATGATTGTTTTACAGAACTATCAAGAGGTTATCTAAATTTTTCAATCAAATATTACACAATACCATAAAGAGGTAGTCATGGAGTTTCTTCCAGTCCATGTACACTCTTTCCATAGACAGAATTAAAGAGAAATCTATAAGAAGCCAGCAAATGTTTCATTAAATAATTGAATGTATTAGGCTTGACTGAATTTTAACCAAAGCAAAATTTTGGGCTGTTCAGTACTGAGCTGGTGTGTTACATGGTGTGAGATTAGAATATTTTTATTTGAAAACTATACAGTAGGTTCTTCACAAATATACTCTTGTTGCTATGGTACAGCTTTAATCAAGTTGTTGCAAAGTAATTAGTTTTTTTCCTTGGTGATGCTTCTTTATAAAACTAAAGACTGGGATTTAAAATAGCTAACATAAAAAAAAAGAAGATGCTTGGGAATTGATTGTACTAGTTGCTTTTCAGAGAAGAAATTGCAGGAAGACCCCAATGAATTAAAAAAAAAAAAAAGTGGTGAGAAAAATTTACAATTGTTTGTAACAATACATATTTTACTAAATGTATAAATTCATCCAACAAAATATATTTAATATATTTTCATTTTAGAAGGATATTTATTTTAATTTATCTGTCAGGGAAATAAAGGATAGATTTGCTGCTGCAATGTGACTTTTTTTTTCTTTTTTTTTTGGTTAGGGTTAGCAGAATCATTGAGAATGCTTTTTAAATTAGATGTCATTTTCTTGACAAGAATGAAGAAGGGCTGCAACACTGTATCTATCAGCTTCAAATAATTTGTGTCTTTTTAAAATACCAGGATACATTAATTGCTTTATTTTCTTACAAAGTAATTGCTCGCACCTGCAATTTTCAGGGTATTTTAATGAGCTTTTAAAGTAATAAAAATAGCGTTTTAAGCATGTTTTATAACACATAGTTTTATGTTCAAATTTGTGTTCTTCAGTGGTGATAGGACATTTGGTGCAGGGTGGGGTTTTTTTTGAGACCAGTCTTTGATTTTACACAACTGAAACATACTACATTCCAGTCTCCTCCCCCTCCATTTTTTTCACGTATCTTAAAAATTTCTAAACTCTTATGGCTATTTGGAGCATATATTTACAGAGAAATGCTTAGAATGCGCCCGAAATGGCCGCAATATTCTCATGTTTGTTTGGGCCTTGCATGTAGGAAGGTACCTCCATGATTCTTTTTCTGCCTGCCTGCCATTCTTCCTCTATCAAAATAATTTCACTTAAGACTTGAAGGAGAGAAAAGAGCTTGACCTAAGATATCCTGAATACAAACTGCAGACTCGGATGTCTGCAGGGGGTAGAGCTGTGCACATCCCACCTCTCCCTTCCATGCAGCAGTTTGTTAACTAATAAAACATCTGCACTTGTGTACAGGACTATGACAATGTATAAAACACAATCTGCATATGTGTGGATCTAGGTAGTGCGGTCTCCGGGAAAGTACATAATTCAGGAGTGATTTGTACAGATATCAGCTAAGCTGCCCTTGCAAAATCATGGTGAAAAATACAGCCCGCACACAAATTCTACTTCTCCGCCTTTTAGCTTGATAATGAAGATGAATCAATGCCCAACACAAAATAAAATAAAAAACAAACAAACAAATAAATGCTAGGCCGTGGGCAAAGTGAGAGACCAGGATTTTGCAAGGCCGCATTTAATTTCTCTATGCTCCTAACAATCACCACAATTAATTCCTTCTGCTACAGGCATACCTGCTTACAAAGGAGAATTGAATAGGCTGAGATTTTCCTCTCTGCTGACCACCTCAGCTCGCTTCCCCTAGTTTTTTTTTTCTTTTGCCCCCCACCCCTTTTAATTTAGAGAGACAACAGAATTGCAGAATTGTTTTACCAAAAAAACCCGGATCGCCCAACTTCTAGAAAGACGTGTCCACCTCTGAGTAAAAGTAAAGAGCAGCCGTATTGCCCAACACGTTTGTTTTTGTGTGTCTGCGGCCTCCCTGCTTTCTGTGTTTGTCAGATCTCCCGTTCAGCATCACTTTCGCTGCCGTGGCAGGAATGGCCAGGCAGCTCTGCATCCACGCCGTGAGTTTTGAGGGAAGAGGAAAGAGCGGGATTAATAATGCATTAGCTTTGCAGCCCCATCGCAGGGAAAATAAACAAAATAGTAAAAGTTGCGGCGAGGGCAGGCAAGTGGCGTAATAGCGAGAACGCATTAGTCCTGCAGGCACACCGAGGGGATATAAACAGGATAATAAAAGTTGGGAGCGGGAATGCATTAGTCCTGCAGTCACATCAGGGGGAAAATAAACAAGATAGTAAAAATGATTTCGGNTCGGCCGGCGGTCATGGGTCCCGAAGCGCTGCCGCGGCGGCGGTGGCGGCGGCTGCGGCTGAGTGACTGAGGGGAGACCCCGCCGGGGGAGGGGGCAGGCGGAGGGGGAGGCGCGTGTGGCGTGCGCGGTGTTGACGACGGTGTTTTTAACCCTTAGATGGTCTCCAGCGAGCCGCTGCTGCTGCCGGTGTCACTGGAGGGCGAGTTCTCCAGTAGCATGAAGGAGATGATCGGCGGCTGCTGCGTGTGCTCCGACGAGCGGGGCTGGGCCGAGAACCCGCTCGTCTACTGCGACGGGCACGGCTGCAGTGTCGCAGTGCATCAAGGTGAGCGGGCAGGCGAGGGCAGCGCGCCCGCCCCGGCCTCCAGCATCGCCACTTCCTTCTCCGTGCTCCCCGTCTTCTTCCCTCGGGCCTGCTTCCTTCTCCTCCCCACCCCCCCGGCCGTTTTCCCCCCCTTTTTTCCCTCCCCCTCCCGGCTCCTTTTTACCCATGAAGCCTGTTTGCCTGTTTCTAAGGCCACGTGCTTTCTGGTTTGACTTGCTCTGTCATCTTCTCTCCTTCCCGTCTTTCTTTTCCCTCACGTGAGACTTAGTGTAGTGTGTTCTTCTGCATTATGGCTGTGAGAAAGGAAGAACTCCCCTTTCCTCTTCTCCTGCATGTTTTTTGTGTCTGTGCTTCCCAGTCTGCTTCTGCACCCTGTTAACAACCTTCGCTGCAACGTTTCAAAGACTCTAAAATTGCTTTCGGTCTTTGCAGAACTTGTTATTATACTCTATTCTGGTAGTTATTGCTGTGCTTCTCTTTTCCCGTGTGCGATCACTGCTGTCTCTTGTCTCTGCCTTTCCCAAGTTTGAAAACTTTATTTGAGGGGCAGCCAGGAGACAAGGAGGGTTTAGGATTGGAAGAGACGGGTGCGTAGGAGAGTCTTAGCTGTCATGTGATTTCTATCTCTGCCTGCCTTTCCTTGAATGTCATTTGGCTGATTTTTCCTGGTAGATGAAGAGACTTCCTGTTGTGGTTCTGCAGGGGGAGGGTGCTGTTTGGAATGGCTGATGCTGGATTTGTTTGGCTTAGTGGAGACTGGTTGGTTGGTTTCCAGCTCAGTTCAGGAGCTGGCATGTTCCCTCTGTGTGATTGTTTTGTTTCTGTCAGTGGGTTGACCCTTCGTGTGAGAGCAGAGGAAGAGATGATACTGCTGCTTGCATTGAAAGAAAGCAAGTCATCATAACTTTTCCTTTACGGTAGCAGAAATAAGGAATAAGATGTTAGTTTTTCTGTACCAACTCCTAAGCAGTCATAATGAACTCAGTGACTGGCATTTTGGCTACTTACAGGTGGTGGACAAATTGGAGGAGACAGAAAATCCTAAATCCAATTCATTAATCTGAATGCCTAGTGCATGTGAAAATGCTACTAATGTGTGTCTCATGCTTGGTCTTCAGTTGTGTTGAAGAAGATGTAATACAGTAGTTGGTTGTTCCAAGTATATGCTCCCTTGTAAGCTGAGAAGTAGTGAGAAATAGTAATAATTTAAGGAGATAAAATAATGAAGTTACTTTTGTTAACATTGGATTGGACACCGAGGGGAGCTGACAGGATCTCTGAAATTAATCTGGTTTTGAATTGGTTTTCTGTTGTCTTAAGAGCTGAGTAATGTTAACCGGTAGGTCGACTGCTCTTGTGGAACCTTGGGATCACGGAGAAGAACATTAAAACGTGAATACTTCTAGAAGTCATACCTGAAACAGCTATTCCTTTTGCATTATCTTGGACATCTTCCTTCATATCTAGAGCCTTGCTGATATTTTCGGTGAAATAATTGGATGATAGCAGCAGTTGGAGCTGAAATAGCAGGAACAAAAGTCAGTTATGGAAAGTATTCCAAGTATTGAGAGACACACTTCAGCAGGTACAAGAAAACAAACTTTTTATTTTTTAAAGTCATGTCCAAGCCTGAATTGGAATCTGTCAGGAAGTATGCAAATAATGCTTGGTCTAAATCCAGAAGCTATTAGAGAGATCTTAAGAAGAACTCCACGAGTTGATTTACTGTACCGTTGAGGCTTTACATTTTGGATTTGATACGTCATGTGAACGAAGGTGGTAGAGGAGGCATGTCCACTCTTTTTGTGGCCTTTCTGTAGTAAATGTAGTGGTCCTCGTGGTCAAAGCTGATGGTCTGTATTTGTAGTACAAACAGCAGTACTATCCGTAAAGCTTTATTAACTGCTTTGGTTTTGTTATAATTATTCTTAGTTCAGAGGATACTTCTTTTCAGTTGTTAAATCATTGGCAAGTTGTGAAGGACAAGATCTCTTCATGTATTTAAAGAAGCTTTGCATGGTAGTGGAAATACAAACAGATCTCTGTAAACAGTATCACGGTATATCAGAGCACAAACCCGTGGTGGACTTTCTAGGCTCTAGGTATGCTCTGTTACGCTGGCAGATGTAGAGGTACTTCACTTCAACTTTGGTCTTTGCCCAACTCATCCTGCCTTTGGATCTACTTGCCAGCCCTGTCTCTTGAGTTGCATTTTATACTTGTTTCCTATTCTGCACTGTCAGTTGCTAACCTAAATGTAACCTAAATGTGTGTAACCACATTTAAAATCCCTCTCTTAATATCTAAAGTGAAATTCAGACCCCCATCTGTGGTTAATATAGATACGATGAGAACAAGATTTTTTTTTTTTCTCATGTTAAAGAATTTTATTGTACAGTAGAAAGGGCTTATCAGAGTAGTTTGGTCTGTAGGTACTTGAATAAAGTATTTGAAGATCTGACAACTGATCTTAATATGACTACATGTATGTATATAATAGGAAATGATTTCATTGACTTTCCTTCATGGAAATGAATGTGTATTAGCCGAATGTTTTTATATTACTATTGCATTACTATTTTTCATCTCCAAGCTATCACAAAATCAATATATTTGTATGGTATAACTACAAGTTACTAATTTAATCTTGACTTTCTTCATAACTTTAAATTAATCATATTTTTTTTTCTACTTACACACTTAAACCTGGTTTTTGTATGTAAGTAACATATGATTGTTGAGAATTGAACCTGATTTATCTTTAATACTTTGGGATTATCTTTGAGCAAAATGTTTGGCTTTTTGGTTCTTTGTTATTTGCTACACCCAGACAAATATTAGAGTATACTCACAGCACTCGTGGTCTTGTATTTTATTCCCTCTGTAGTTCTTAAGGTTGCTTGATGCATGCATTTCAAGTATGAGTAGTGTTGCCAAATTGCTAAACTCTTTTTTTCTGTGGGATTTCATAACAAACTCCTGGGGTTGCTTTTATATACTATAAAAGTATAGACGACTGTTTGCAGATAAATCTGCATGTCTGAAAATCTCTTTCCTAAGGATTTATGTTGTAGCCTGGCTCAAGTTGCAACTAATCCAAGTCCTGATGCTCAGTTCAGTTTGTGTTTAGAGCTCTGTGAATTTTCTGGGGTAAAAAAGGCAAACTTTGTTCAGTTCAGTATGGATTTTCTGCTTAAGACCAGTTAATTTACTTATAAGGAGTAAGAAAACTGGATAGTAAGTGTATGAATAAATGTCTTAGAAAGAACTCAGGTTTGTTAGTTACTTTTAGTTTTCTCTTAAATAAGACCTCATAATAACAAGCATCCATCATTTATAGTGAAGTGTCTCACCTGTTTTGCAGGTAAATAAATAGCAAAGCAGGTGACATATGAAGCATTGCTGCTTTTGAATGGTTATGTTAGTTTTCAGGTCATGTGTTCTTTTTTCATTTACCAAATTCTGCATAATTTTTAAAATCTAAGCTTGTTGTACTTAATTTCTTGTACTTCTGTGATAGGATTTCATGTGCAATATATAGATGTCACTTTGGCTTTCTTGATAATTAAAATTATGTGAGATCAACTAATAGTAAGCTTGTTTTAGAAGATATTGTTAGTATTGTAGTGCTATTTATGTTTGCTGAAATGTTTTGTCTTGTTCAAAACAGCTTGCTATGGAATTGTTCAAGTACCCACTGGACCATGGTTTTGCAGAAAGTGTGAATCTCAGGAAAGAGCAGCCAGAGTGGTATGTGTTTTGTTTATTAAGTAATGCAAGTTATAATCCTTGTGTGGATAATATTTACCCAAGTGTTACAGTAATAACAGAAGAGAGCTTTGCTTTCTGTTGTAAGTCATCTAAATGCTGTTCAGAAAGACCGTTTATCTTCTTGTTTTTTTGAAGTGAAAATAAGTAATGTCTCTGAAGTATTCTGACAGTGTCAGGGTGTGGGGTTTTTATTTTCTAGGTGGTGGGGATTTTTTTTGTTTGGTTGTTTGTTTTTTATCCTTTTTTTTTGTCCATGGTGTAGGTTTTGGTTATTTTGTCAATTTAACACTTACATAGTTAGGTACAGGAAGTAAATAGAATCTGTGTCCAATTTTCTTCTACAGCAACTTGAGGTTGCCAGTTAAAAGCTTCAGTCTAGGAACACTCCCATTAAATTGTGTTGTTAATTTCAAAAACTAATGCTGATTTGGAGTGTGATACTTAGAACTGAAGAAGTATTTTCTTTCTATTTTTCTAATTCTTTTATAGTAGATATTGGGAATTCAGATAATGATTTTCCTTTTTTTACCACAGTTACATGAGGTTTTGTTTTGGTCGGACTTGTATGTTTGTTAGATGAAACTGGGTGATGTCAGACCTTTTTAGAAAAGGAGAATCCCATTTCTCCCTACTTGTCACTTTTTAGTTTGTCTTCCAGCAAAAGATAAACTGAGAGAAGTGAGTGTATTTAGAAAGACTAAGCTGTTCCTTTGCCTCTGAAATAAATTTCATTGCAAGAAAAGGTGGTGCAGCGTCTTAGAGCAGTGTGTAAACTGTTTCTAACTTTCATATCTAAAAACAAATGAGGAGTCACAGACCAAATTTTCAGTTACTGTCAGTGACTATCAGTGTGTTTACGTGACCTGTTTGCTGTACCTATTTCCTTTTCTAATATAAAGTGCTATAGAAATGGTGGCAAGACTTACTGTTGAATGAGTTTTTGGCGCAGGTCTAAAGAATCTCGTTCCTCTGCTTTTTGCCGCTTTTTGCCACTAATGAGTTCATGATGCCCAGGGTAATCTAGACTTAGTTCTTCCAAAGCAGACCTGTTGGTGGGAGCAAGAAGGGATTGATTTTTGGATGCTCTTCAAGTATTTGTCAATAGAAAATCAAAACTCTTTCTAAAGGAGGGCTGTTTCCTTTCCTGGGGAGACCATCAGCTGTGTAAAGTTTTGCGAGTAGCATTTTTTAATATTGCTGAGTTTGATGCGTACAGGTTGATAGCAAAGTTAAAAATACAGAGGAGAGAGAAAGACAGCTGGTGACAAGAGGATTTTTCCAGGGTATGATAGGGAATTGTTGTGGTTTGGGATATAGTTAATTCTGGCTTCTTGTGACACAAGGAGGGAAAGAGAACTGTCCAGAGTTCTATAATAAACACTATCTCACTGCATTATGATAATTTCTCGAGTTTACTGAGAGAATACCTTTGGTAGACTACTTTACTTTGCTGTTTGAAGTGAAGAAGGAGTAGTGATAACTGAATTTTCTGCCTGATATATTCTGTTCTTGTCTCCACCAAACAGTGTCTGTTTAGTTCAACAGGTTGATTATTGATTTTTTTTGAAAAAAGAAATCCCATTTGTAATGTAGTGTAGGTTTAAGTGGTTCTCAGATGAAACCGATTGCATGTGAGGTGTAACAGCTGAAGTTTTAACTACTATTTGTACGTTAGCGAGTTAGAAACATGGTGGCTGTATCTGAGGTGTCTTGGAGCAGCTCTTGGTAGGATTCATAAACTAAACTCAAGCCCTGACCTCAGTATGGAAGCTAGAGCTTTACAGTAAGCAGTTTGTGAGACCCAGAAGTTTTAACACTCTTTCTTACAAAAGCAAACATCCTTATCACTGTGTGAGACTGAAGCTTAGTTTTTCTCTTGGCCTTTTCGCCTATAAACAAAACCAGAATTAAATTAACCGTATTACATTCACTATGCTTCTGCTTACTTACTTTTAATCTTTAAAACACCCTCAGTATTGTGCTCAAGGCATGTTTTTCAATGTTGATGGTGTCTGTGTTTGTTTTTGAGGTGCATTTCTTGTTTTTGTATTTTAAGCTTCAATTGCTGGGCACATAAATTTATTCTGATAAGCAACTGCAGTTAATTGCTCATGCTAAAGTTAGTCTTGCTTTAACAATGAAAAGAAGTGGACTAACTCAGGAGCACATAATGCAACTTGGTGGGTCACCAGAGAAGTTCACTTGACAGCAGACTAGAACAGGTGGCTTTCCATGTACTGTCAAGTGTTCTGCACTGGTGTGTTCCCTTTCTTTTGTGTGCTCCCTCTAGGCTGGTGTATACTGGCTGGGAGCCAAAGTGGTGGCTGGTTGACTTCCGTGTTTTGGTGAGCTGGGAGCAGCATCTTGGCTGCTGAATGGTCAGTTACTAGTTGGAAAGCAGTGCTCCGTGCCAGACAAGTCATACTGAATTTTGGTTCCAGCGGGGTCATGTTTTTCTCTTGTGTGTGAGAGAAATTGTGACTTTTCATAGACCTGAAGTGTTTGGATAATGCATATATTGTGGTGGCTGGTAATTATTTGCCTTACCTTTTAATCATGCTTATGTAGTGCACGATCAAAGATTGTAATCCAGTACGCACTTTTTACATCATCACTGTGTAAGTTTTTAACTATTGCTTGAAAATCTTAGTTTTCTCTAAATCAGCTCATTTGTCTTAGCTGACCTCTGGTGAGCTTGAAACTCAAGTCTCTTCAAGATTGGTGGCGCCTGCTCCCAGCTTTGCCTGTGTCAGCACCAGCTGTTGTTACCCTGCATACTGGGCCCTTTTGGTGTCTTCAGATGTACCTGAACTTCCTGAGTCAAAAAGCAGGGCAAGTACATATTGATGTAGGAAACAGTTGATTTTGAGGTCTGTGTGAGGTTGAATGTATATGGACTACTACATAAGGGACTTTGGGTCCTGGTGTAGGAAATTGGATGGTGCGTGTATGTTGTCCAAGGGCTGATAGTTCTGGTACCCAAAGGAAGACTGGAGAACTAAGCTTAGGATTTGTAGCACAACTGTTGTTCAAGAAGACTTTTTCCCCCCCATAGTCCTGTTATGTGTCAAACATCTTCCTTGATGATCTTATGTTAAGAATAATTTAAATATAGTATATAGTGGGGTAAAAACAGGATGTTTATGGTTTACTAGAAATTACTACTCTTCGTACTCATCATGAAGGAGCTGCAGTAATCTATGTGATAGAGATACCAGGCAGGAGTTCACCATTTGTGCAGGTAGCTTGGTCAGGTTTTTTAGCTATGTGTTGGTCTTGCTCTTCTGAATCCAACTTGATTCAGAGAGACCAGGAGATCTCTGTAGTGAACTTAAGTGTTAAGAATTCTAGGAAGTTTTAACTACCTCAAAGCATAGCTCAGATGCTAAATGTGGGCTTAGATTGCTTGCATTGCAGGTGAATTACTGTGCTGTTGATCTTTTTCACTGGAATATGAATATTGTAAGCCTGTCCTTGCATCTGGAAGAATCAGTTTGGACTTGATACAAATTACCCTAATGTCATAGCAGTGGTGTTTTTTTTGCTTGGCACTTCTGTAGGGTTTTTTTCTGGTGGGGTGGCTTAAGTTAAATGCAGTTGTGGTCCAGAACTGAGTCAGCGCATTTGTGTGACACTACCGCTTGTCTGATAAACCACCTGGATTGTAGTCCTGGGAAATGTGCTGAGGGGGCTGTGACTCCCTGTGGAGCTAGCCACATAAGACTTGAGATGGGTCCATCTGTATCTCAGCTCAGTCTGGCATAACTGGAGTCTCTGTGCTTGCACATGTGTTTCTTGGAACTTGGTGTGGAGACAAAAAGACCGTCCTTGCAGATTAAGTTTAGAGCATACACTACTCAGTACTTAAGGGTTCAGAGCAGTAGAAATGCAGCTGTACTGTTTACCCAGTTCAGGTATGCTGCGTGCTCATAGCAATGTGAGACCTGATGGTTATCCTGTGAGACCTGAGCTGCACCTGCATCTGCTGCACAGATGATTTAGAGTCTGAACACTTGAATTTTATTTTTTTTAAAAAAATCGTTAATATAACAAGAGTTGGAGATCTCTCTAAATTCTCTTTTTAAAAAATGTTCCATCATATTCATCTACAATTTTTTTTGTAGAGTTGCTCATAATAATTGTTTGATGTATCCATGCTTTTATGCCTCACCCCCAGCATTTATGTAGTATAAAATAAGCATAGGTGCAGTATTGCTTGCCTTTTGCCTAAACAGAAGGAGGCAAAGAAGGAGGAACTAGGAATGCAGCCTTTCGATATGCAGACAAGTTTGTGATCAGAGCTCTGACACCTCTGGCTCAACAGGCTGCCTGCAGGCGAGTGGGATCTGTACTTATTAGTACTTGTATCTGTAAACCAGAATGCATGTTGATAAATAAGATCACAATGCAGGTGAACTAAACTTTATTTTAGAAGAAGAAAACTTAATTTTTTTTTTCTTCAGTTTGAATACTGTCCATCAATAAGGACTAATATACTTTGCAGTCTTTTTGAAGGTATCCCTTGAAATAATTCTTAAAGAAATGTTGAAATGAATGTTTCTTTAATGTGTATCCATATTTTTCCTTAAAGGACACTTTATGTAAGAATATTACTACAGCTACTTTGAGAATATTGTAACAGATATTACTAGAAGAATTGCTTTAGTTTTGAGCGCACTACAGAAAAATTGATCTGTGTGCTTTTGTTATTTGTCTGGCTTTTATGAATGACTGTGCAGTCTAGATGGCATTGCATATTAGTTTGTAACTGCATATCTTGAATAAAAAGTCTGCCTAAGGATACTTAGGAGAGAACATATTGTATTGGGTTTGTGTGACAAGGTTTTGTTAAAAAGGGAGCTACAGGAGGGATTTCTCTCAGAAGCTGCCAGAAACATCGCCTGTGTCTGACGGAGCCAATGCCAGCCCGGCTCCAAGACAGACCGGCTGCTGGCCAAGGCTGAGCCAATCAGCAACTGTGGCAGTGCCCCTGAGATAGCATGTTTAAGAACAGATAAAAAGCCCTGCTGAGTAGAAACTGCAGCTGGAGGGAGGAGTGAGAATGTGTGAGAGAAACAAGTCTGCAGACACCAAGGTTGATGGAGGGGAAGGAGGTCCTCCAGGTGCCAGAGCGGAGATTCCCGTGCAGCTGGTGGTGAAGACTGTGGGAAGGCAGGCTGTCCCCCTGCAGTCCATGGAAGCCAGCCGGGGAGCAGAAACCCACCTGCAGCCTGAGGAGGAGCCCGTGCTGGAGCAGGTAGATGCGCCTGAAGAAGGCTGTGACCCCATGGGAAGACCATGCTATAGCAGGCTCCTGGCAGGACTTGTGTAGAGAGAGACCTGTTCTGGAGTAGGTTTGCTGGCAGGGCTTGGGACTTACGGGGATTCCATACTGGAGCAGTCTTCCTATGGGGCTGCTCCCCAAAGAAGGGGGGGTGTGCTGCAGCAGTTTGTCTCCTGTGGTAGGGACCCCATGCAGGAGCAGGGGAAGAGGGTGAGGATTTCTATCTCTGAAAAGGAAGAGGAGACAGCATGTGATGAACTTACCACATTCCCCTGTGCTGTTGGTGAGAGGAGTAGTGGAAATGGGGAGTGAAGTTGAGCCTGGGAAGAATTGAGGGGTGGCAAGAAGGTATTTTAAGATTCAGTTTTTGTTTTCTCATTATCCTACTCTGACTTGCTTAGGAATAAATTAATTTTTCCCCAAACTGAATTTGCTTTACTTAATGATGGTAACTAGTGAGTGATCTCTCCCTGTCTTTATGTTGACCTAGGAGCCTCTTCTTCAATTTCTGTCCCCTGTCCAGTTGAGGAGGGGAGTGACAGAGAGTGTTGGTGGGCACCTAGTATCCAACCAGGTTCTACTCACCATCGTGTGCCTTGGTGCTGCAGATGGGCCATAAGGAAGTCAGGATGTGGAAAGCAGTTGGGGAGGTTGGAGGCAAAACTTGGACTGAACAGTATTAGAGAGAAAAGCAGAATGATTGTGGAGACTTTGTGTTGTTCTGATAGTGGTGAAGGTGAAAATTTTTATTTTGAAATACTATTGATTGAGTGATGTGTGTTTGTTGTCCATTACACAGATGGGTGAGTGCTGTTTGCTTTGCATTTCATGAGTATGAGAAAATACTTTTTCCTGTGCGCATTTTGTCAGTGTGTGTATGAAGTGAATACAGACCTAAAACCTTATTGTACTGCAACTGAAAAGATGACAGAATTGCTTAGCATTATGGTGTCTGGTGTTCAGGGTTAGGAGTACAAGAAGTGCAGAAGGTGCTGCAGAAGTGCAGTATAGTTTCTGTGTACTTCCCTGATGTATCAAAGTGGGAGTATTAATGCCATTTCTGACTGTGCTTCCTTCTCGTGTTTTTTTCTTCCTGGGTTTTTTTCTTTTTTTTTTTGTGTGCTGCCTTTTTTCCTGCTGATATGTGTACTTGTTACTTGGTTTGTAAATACACAGATGAGTTCATAAACTTATCTGAAGCACTTTACTGCAGCAGAGAAAAGGTCTGCTACTTTTGTTTTGATTAGCTACAGTTTACTGAAATGTACATGTAATTTGTGCAGTAGTTTATAATTGCATTATGCAAATTATGGTTACATAGAGTATTCAGGCTTTAAAACACTGTTATATCACTCAAATACTACTTGATCAAAAAATTTTTAGCATAGATGTCAATGTAACAGGTATTTCAGTAAATAGTCTAAAGGTTCTTTGGCAAAATTACTAACCAAAGTGAGGCTAGAACAAAACATTTTCCCTTACAGGAATTGCATAATCCTTATGTGGAAATGTTTTATGACAGTTTGTTTCATTGTGTTCACTGGCAGAAGAAATCTCTAAAGTAAGCAAGAGGTTCCTCAATTTGTGAGAAGCCTTGCTTAGAATTGATGCTAACGTTTTATAGCTAGGAATTTTAAGGATAAAACGGTGGTATGTTGTGGAAGAACATTCAAATGAACCATTGCATACTGTATTTTCTTCATGTAGATAGAATTGGGTCAGTTGCATACTTTCAGGCTGATAAAAAAAACCTGGATGATTAATTGGAAATGCAGCCAAATGCGACAGGCATTTCTCATAGCCTTCTGATGCTTTATATTGAAGATTAATGTGTGAATCTTAAACTTTATGTATGTTTATAATTTGGATTCTTGCAATATCTAGCAGAGCTTACTAGTCTTAAGTATATGGTAGGAGATTTGTGGTTTTGGACTTCCGAAGTTGGAGTAGCCAGATCATGATACGCCTTGTGTGTCATTGCTGTGTTGCATTGTACTCTACATTATCTCACTTCCAGTTACCTTAAATACACTGAGTGAAAGTATGAGTGAAGGTATGACTAAATGTCACCTGTAGTACTTACTGAGTGGATGGTCTTGGAAGAATGCTGATTTGCATGTTGAGTGCCTCTAATCTTCTTGTCATAGTCTACAAATTTATTATCTATCGTAGATGTTTTTGACAGAGCTAACTGAATCTGCATATATTTTTATCTGATACCTTGATAAAAAGAACTAGGTCGAGTCTCTTTAATTTATCCAGGTGTAAACCCCAGAATGCTTCTGGTAGTCAGTCTGTTTTTCTTTTACCTGTCAACTGTCTGCTTTAAAAAAAGTTCTTTCCTTCTCCTGGGACAGATGACTGAATAGAGATGGGGCAGAGATTTGGAAAATTTGTCAGCATCAAGAAATGGTTATTTGAAGATGAAGATGACTTAATTTCTTCAGTTGTCAAGTTGCAGAACATAGCACTTTGGAAGAGAAATACTGACAGCATGCATTCGTTTGCTCTATTAGTGATGTCAGCCAGTTGGGGATTCTTGGATGTGGCAGAAGATACTTTGATTACTGTTGGTTCTTCGTTGTGGTTTATGAACATTGGGGTCTGGTGTGAATCATAGTGAAGCATTGCAACTTTAATTTGCCTCTTTTTGGATATTTGAGAAATTGTGTGGTTAGCTCCTTGCTGGCTTCTGCTTCAAATCCTGGCATGGTTGTAAGCTGTCATTTATAGATCAAAATAGTGAAGGTGAGTATTTTGTGAGTTCATAGGGTTTATATATATAGGGTTTAAAAGGTCTGAAGATACCACAGATTGATAATATTGATAAATCCGACTGTGGTTTAGAAACTGATAAATAAGGAAGTGTGGATTTGGTTTTGTAGATAGAAGACTCTTCTTTGGCTGGGCCATGTGTTCCTAAAGCAGCTCATCCTTTTTGTTATATTGAGCAGGGGAAGAATGAACTTTCGACTCTGGCAGGTATTACAAAGCATGGATGTTAAAATAGAAAGAAACTCTTAATGGGAATTTTCATAGTACCTAATTGGTTTTAAAGAAAAAACACGAAAGAAATTATCAGTAAAATACCAGAGTAAAAACATTTGGTATGAATAGATAGCCTAAGTTTGGTGTGAGTAGGGATTCATTAATTTTCAGCAGCTGCTAGAAATGCTTGTGAGTTTTACTGGACTTTCTGGAGGCTTCAAGGGCTGAGGTCTTGATCTTCCCTGGTTAGTCTTTGTACATTGGCAGTAGTGATCTTGCTTCATTGAAGATGGCTTGGGGCAGGGAACAGAAAGATGAGATGTCACTGCATTCTGAGAGCTGGGGGTGAGCTGTTGCCACCAGATGTAGATGTGGTCAGTCTGATGCATATCCTGTTGCTGGGCCTGTTCTTGTGCTAACTGCCTGTAAATTCACATCTATTGATAGAATTTATGTGAAGATCCAAGTTTCCAGATAAAAATGTCTTGGCAGCAGTGTACTGGTTTGAACTACTCTCCAAATTGTCTGCAGGTTTTTCTTTTTGTTGTCTAGCCTTGCAAAAATGTTCCTTTGTAGGCTCTAAGAAACTTGTTTTTCTGCAGATAGCCTCTGATTAGCTGAATTTGAGTTAGATTTTCTATTAACTATAATCTACTTGTCTGTGGTTCTTAATTTCGATTGGCACGCTTGCATTGAAGTGTCTTGAGAATATGGTGTCTCTCTGTAGGCGGAGCTGTGTTTACATTGGTTATTCAGTACCATATTTTTCTGAACCTAACACAAATTAACCACTAACATTACTCCAGATTTTTCCAGGTTTATTAGGGGTAAAAGAGAGTTTTTCCTATCTTCAGTGTTTCCATTCCAATGTACATGTGTTATATTTTTGCTTTTTTTTTTTTTTTTTTGTTCCTATTGAAGAAAACACACTAGGGTAAGAGGAATGTGGAAAGTATAAAAGGAAATTAGAAAATACAGGATTCTTTCCCCTGGAGAAAATGAAATACTAATTTCAAGTCCTTTAGAGGAGAAGGAAAATAAATAATGAGAACATTTTGAGCTTAGAAGATAATTTTTCATTGAAAGAAGTGAAAAAACTTCCAATACTTGTGTATGGGTTGGATGACCTATGTACAGCATTGGCATAACTGAAACTCTAGATGTGATTTTTAATAAACTTTGTGTTCAGAGTGGTTTTCTAAGTAGCCCTTTTTTCTCGGAATATTTATGTTCAGATAGGTATGTGTCTGCCAGCATTAAGTTGTTTTGCTTTAACTAAAATAACTACCCATATCAAGATCTTTACCCTTCTAAACCATATGGTTTTTAAATCCATATTAAGATATTATTAGGGTATTATTAAGGTACTATTTGAAGTAGTAGTATTTAAGACTACCTAGCATATTTCAAATCTATAGGATTGGGAAAGATCATCTTAGATATAATAAAGAATATTATAGGTGACTTCAGGTGTCTTTTTTTCTGGTAACACCAAGGATGAGACAAAATGTTATGGAATACTGGTGAAGGTGGGTGAAGCTGTACCACAGAGCTTGGGGTATGAGTACCTGGACACTGTCAGTTGTGCTGCAAGCTTCTGCAGCTACTGATGAGTGGGAGTCAGGGCTGCCAAGAGCATCATGGGCTGCCAGTTGGAAAGCCATTGATTAGAAACTAACCCTCTCATCAGCTGCTTTGCTTACCTTTGTAAATCTGTCCATGTGCTTTGGGAAAGTGTGTTGAGTTAGCGCATTTTGATATGCACAGAAATACCCAGTAGCATGGCGTGCTGTAAAATAGATGTATTTGAAAGCAAATTCAGAAGTAAAGCAATAAAAGGCTTGACAATTGACTCTTTCCTCCTAGGTTAATTTTTAAAAAGTCATAAGAATTTGAAGGATTTGTAGAATCATTTAATGCTTAAGATTGGAAAAAAACTCTATGATCATCGAACCCAGCTGTTAACTCAGCACCACAGTATTCACCACTAAACTGTGTCTCTAAGTGCCACATGCACATGCCTTTTGAACACTTCAGGGATGGTGATTTTGCCACTTCCTTGGGCAGCCTGTTCGGATCAGCCTGATCACCTTTCAGTGAAGAAATTTTTCCTAATATCCAATCTAAGCCTTCTCTGATGCAACTTGAGGTCATTTCCTCTTGTCCTGTCACTTGTTACCTGGGAGAAGAGATTGACACTCACCTTGCTACACCCTTTTTCAGAGAGCACAGAAATGTGGAGTTGTAGATAAGCTATTCCCTGAGCCTCCTTCAGGCTAAACATCCCCAGCTCCCTCAGCTGCTCCTCATCAGACTTGAGCTCCAGACCCTTCCCCAGCTCCGTTGCCCTCTCTGGACTCTCTCCAGCACCTCCTGAATGTCCTTCCTGAATTGAGGGGCCCAGAACTGTACTCAGGATTTGAGGTGTGGCCTCAGCAGTGCCCAGTACAGGGGGATGGTCGCTGCCCTGGCCCTGCTGGCCACGCTGTTGCTGATCCAAGCCAGGATGCCATTGGCCTCTCAGCCACCTGGGCACTGCTGGCTCCTGCTCAGCTGCTGTTGACCAGCAGCCCCCAGTCCCTTTCCAACTTGCATCTTTCCAGCCGCTCTGCCCCAGCCTGTAGCACTGCAGGGGTTGTTGTGAGCCGAGGGCAGGAGCAGGCACAGGCACTTGGCCTTGTTGAACCTCACACCTCTGGCCTCTCCCCATCAATGCAGCCTGTCCAGATCCCCCTGCAGAGCCTTCCTGCCCTCCAGCAGATCAGCACTCCCACCTAACTTGCTGTGTCTGCAAACTGACTGAGGGGGCCCTGGATCCCCTCATGAGGATCATGGATAAAGGTATTAAACAGAACCGGTGCCAGCACTGAGCCCTGGGGAACACCACTGGATGGAATTCCATTCACCAACAGCCTCTGGGCCCGGCCATCCCAACAGTTTCCTACACATCCAGCAGAGCACCAGCCAAGCCATGAGCAGCCAGTTTCTGCAGGAGATGCTGTGGGAAAGGGTGTCAGAGGCTTTCCTGAAGTCCAGGTGGGCACATCCAGAGCCTTTCACTCATGCACTAAGTGGGTCATCTTGTCATAGAAAAGGAGGTCAGGTTGGTCAATCACGACCTGCCCATTCTGGCTAGGCCCGATTTCCCTGGTTCAGCATATGCCCTGTGATGGCACTCAAGGTGATCTGCTTCATGACCTCCCCAGCACTGAGGTCAGGGTGATAGTCCTTCAATTCTCTGGGTCTTCCTTTCAGCATTTCTCGTAGATAGGTGTCTCTCTTGCTAATCTCCAGTCAACTGAGATCTCCCTGGTTAGCCAGGGCTGCTGGTAAATGGTTCAAAGTGAGTTGGTAAGCTCTTCTGCCAGCTCCCTCGGTACCCTTGGGTGGATCCCATCCAGCCCCATAGACTTGTGGCTGCCTAAATGGCATGGCAGGTCACTGACAATTTTCCTCCTGGAGTATGGGGACTCCGTTCTGTTCTCTGCTTCTGTCTTCCAGCTCATGTTTGCACTGAAATGTGAATTAAAATTGCAACAACAAGTGGATTTAACCATTCTTCTGTTTGTTTAATGATTAACAGGAGCAGCAGAATAAAATGTTTTGGCTGATAACTTTTAACTTCTGTTGATGAAAAAAATTGAAAGAGGTTGAGTGTCGAGGTTCAAGAACTGTTATGCTGATTGTATGCAATTCACTGTTTTTCTTATTTGTAACTTCAAGGATCCTGTATTGCAATCTCATAGAGCTGTTTCTTTCAGTTAAATACTGTTGGGGCTTGGGGTTTTGGTTTTTTTCTCCTGTTGTCAAGTAGCATGAAACAGTAATTCTGTGATCAAAATGTACTTCGGAGAATAAAAACTGTTCTGGAAGTGTGTCATGCTGGGTATAAGCACCTTGACAGGGAATTTAAGCTTCCAAATGCAACATTTTGCGTATATGGCTGATGCCTGTTAAAAATCTTGAACTACAGGAATGTCAGGGAAATATCAAAACAAAATTGAGCAAGAAATCTGTCTGTATTACTACCAACATAAAATTAGTCTGTTTCAAGTATATGCTTTCCTGCTTGCTTGCTTTCTTGCTGTTTTTCTCTGTTATTTAAAGTAAGGCTTTTGGTTGGTCTTCCACTGTCATTTGTAGCCAGTGTAGATAATGCCATCTCCCAAATAAGGTAGTTACATCCTTTATATCCTTTCCTGACCACCTGTCTGTGTTCCTGTTACATTTGTTATCTGAAGTTGTTTGTGTGGCCTTATGGAAAGGTGGCTCAAAGAAGTGGTCTGACTGAAAAAAAAAATATTTTTAGGTTGCTGGTTCCATATAGTCAATTGAATGCTTTTCCTAGAGCAAGGAGGACAGTAGAAAGGACACCACAGGGGATAGTCAGTGATCTTCTTCTGGCAGCACAGTGCAATTATGCTACCTTAAAGTGAGCCTGCAGTAAAGTCAGCTGGAACTGCAGCCTGATGTCTTGGCTAACTTTGGGGAACTGTGGTCTGTTTAATCTGCTGTAGATCTTGTGTTATTTAGGTTAACAGGTCACATTGAAAGAAACGTTTTATTGCCTCATTGCAATGCTGGGAATTCAGTCCTGCAGGATTTTACTTGGTTGACAGTCATTATTCAGGTGAATGGTTCCAATGGCCTGGGTTGGGGCACAGTTAGTAAATTACTTGCACAAGAATTCTTTGACCTTTGTTTTCTTATAACAAGAGACAGCATATAATGGATGTGCTCCAAATTTTCAGAACCCTGAGGGAAGAACTTTTTTTTATTCCTATTACTATTTTTCTTCTCTTCTCCTGCTTGTACAGTCTTGTCCCTGTCTCTCTTTATCTTCCCTATTTACCATATGCCTTTTGCTCTTTCCCTTCATTTCAACATGAATAAGGTAGTCTCTCGAATTGAATCAGTTTCTCTGTGCCTTTCCAGTTGAAAAATTGGTAGAGCTAGGTTTACCAAAAAGACTTGAAAAGTGTTATTTGTATAATGTTACCTATTACTGCTTAAGGTAGCTCTTGGTCCTGGTTAAAAAGGAAAGGCATATTTATCTAGGATAGAGGAGGAACACTTTATACCACAATGCAGTGGAGCCAAGTTGGACTGTAACTGATTCAGTATGGGAAGCTGGAATTATTTAGCTCCTTGTTTCACTCAGTCTTCCATTCTTGCAACTTTTTTCTGATGGGTATCTTTAGTGGAGACCTCTGGGATTTATTTATTTATTTACTTAAATTTTTATTTTATTTTATTTCAGTTCTATATTTCTTCTTGTTTATTTTTACTTTTTTAATAATGTAGAGGGGGTAAAAAGTTTCTTTCTTTTTCTGCATGGAGCTCTCATGCTTCTAATTTTAGTTCTCTGCTGGGTTTTGAAGCCTGGACTCCTCAGGAGGCAATGGGTTTTTCATCTGATCTAGGCAATCTCAATTTGCCTGAATGCTGAAGGTATAGGATAAGTCTTTGTTTACTTAAGTTGCTGTTTGTGTAGCTCAGAAGTGAGTTGTGACAGTCATGCTGTCAGACTTCCAGCTTCACAGCTTTGAGATTGGTTTCACTTTAGTCCTCAACAGGAGACCTCGTAGTCCAAAGACATTCCTGCTGGGAGTTCACCCCAATTCTGCATGGACAGAAGCTAGATCCATGAACTTAGTCTCTTCCACTAAAGAGCTGCGAAAAAGAGCTGTCCTTATACTCTGTAAGGACAGGGAGGAAAAGGATAGTGTCATTTTCCACAACTTCATTGTGTTCCTTCAGCCAGTGTTTGTCTCTTCACTCTCTTCAGATCTAATTCAGCTGCCTGTGCCTACAGCACCACATGTCCCTGTGTTGGACTAGTGCCCTTAAGCACACCAAAGGTGGTTATTCTCTAGGGTCGCAGTCAGCCTCTGTAGTGTTCACATTTGCACTGCTTAACCTGTTTATCTGAATTGTTGGTCAGTCGGAGCAGCTTGCCCTATTTCCTGTGGTATCTTGTAGGTATTGTTTCTGCCCCTGCTACCCACTCCCTCTGCCCTGCACAGCTGGTTTAGAAGTTCCCCACAGTGTTTCTGAATGCTCAGACAATAAATCCGTGTCAGAAATCCTTTGCCAGAGATAAGACTTACAACACCCAACTGGAGAAGAGAGCCCTGTCATGGTCCATGTGATCAAATATTAGAGGCCATCTGAATGGATCATCAGATTATTCCATATACTGTGTTGCATCATGAACATGCATGATAAAAAGATCAAAATATTATTCCATGCATTTTAGAACTACTAATAAAGTGTTAGTTTAAAGAAAAAAAAATTCTCTGTTAGTTGCTTGTCTTGAGGCATGAGATTCACTGTTCCCACCTGGCAAAGCTCCTGGTTTTACTATGTGGTGTGTATTGAAACTTGGCAGAGCAGAAACGGGTGACAGAATCTGAGAATGTGGAGGCTGGGAAGGAGTTAGGTTGCTAATGCAGAGAAAGGGAGTAGAAGGGCTCCAGCTCTCTGTGCTGTGAGCTAACTAGGCCTAGTGCTACTTGCAGATTGTAGCCAGATTTCATGGCAGCAGAAGTGCTCTGTGTCATCCAAGTGCAAATATCTCTCCAGAGTTACCAATTGTCAGCACCATGAGAGATTAGTGCAATTCTGCACTCAAGTTTTCTTCCACTGTCAAAGCTTCCTCCTCCACTTCGGTTTTCTGTCTTGCATCTGCTCTGACTGGTTGCAGCCAGGGCTGCAGAGGATTAATGAGGAACCTGAGTCCTTGCAGACATAGGAGACAAAAATAAATGAGGTGAAGCTGATGAGACTGAATGGAGCATGCTTAACTCTTCTGCATGAAGGACTGGCTCAAGTCATTGCATCTTAGTGTCCTGTGATCATTTTGATTTATTTTGTGGTAAAGTTTGCACAAGAAGCTTGCTAATTCTTTAATTACTGGTGCTGCAGTGCTGTGGCTCCCTGCCTTCAGTTTTGCTGATGCAACTGTTTGTAGGATTATACTTAAATTGCACCAATGATATGACCCAAATTAAAAATGTTAAAAAGTTTATTTCATTCTATTTCGCTGATCTGTTCTAAGGGGCAGCCCTATAGATAGTTGTGTCAGTAGCTGAGGGAATGGTGGAGGGAGAAATTAATGAGAGAGAGGTGAAAGGAGTAAGAGAACCTCCCAAACTCGTTTTGCCACTAGTGAAAATGTATGTCAGACTTCCATAGGCTTGCAGAGGTGGGGCAAGGTAGAAGCTGTTAACAGCTTCTCTTCTCTCAGAGCTGTTAACATCATCACATCCCATTGGCTTTAAGTTGCCAGCTTGCAGCTTTTGGGTGGGAGCAAACTTTATTGCACTGTGACCATCAATACATACCAGGCTTCTTTCTTTAGGAATCTGGTTCAGTGTATGAGAAATTCACTGAAATGAAACTGTTGCTATTGTGTGTCTCTCAGCACTTTAGTATTTAATATTTGGAGAGCTGAAGTGTTAAGATACAGCTCACAAATATATGCATATGTAGGATTTTGTTTAAAATGAACTGATGAGTTCATTTCAGTGTCTTGACTAAAAAGAAAAAAGGTGTAATGATCCAAGTCTGCAGGCAACTTGCAGAATAATTAAGACGTTTTTATATCGCTTTTTATATCTAAATTTCACCATAGACTTAATGCTGACTTTCAGTAAATTGCTGATCATTTTAGTGAGTGGGGGAGAGACATGACTGAAACAAGACAAAAGGCTACAACCCTAAAGATTCTTCTTTCTGTGTGCAGCTCTGTATACCACTGCACTGAGAAAAAAAGACAATTTTTTTTCTATTTTACCCTCCATGAAAGCCTCTTTGCTGCTGATATAAATTTTTTTACAGGTTAAGGAAGATAGTCTTACAAATTCCTTACAGGTTAAGATAGTCCTTGAGATATACTTTAGCCATGTGAATTTCAGGAATGGAATTTCTAGTTCCTCAAATAAGTTTACACAATCTGTTTCTGGGGCACTTCTAGCATCATAGGCTCCTTTATCTGCTGTCTTGACAGCTGGTAATGGAGAATAGCACTGTTCGGAGAACAGCGAAAAGAACAGGCGTCCCACTCTGTTTGAAGGGTGTGGTGTTAAGTTTGCATCTGATGATCTTGATTTGCTTAAGAAGATTATTAGATTTGTATGCTTTGAGTGGTCCCTAATCTGGAAATATATAAAGGTTGTAATAAGGTGATTCCTAGGTCTAGGATCCCGTATAGTGTTGTTCCCATGCTTGTAATTTGGAGCACTTGAAGTGGAATGTGTGTCAAATCTGGTAATTTCTGTCATCTCTGGCTTGGAATTGTTACACATGCTCTAGGACACTTAGAGATAAACATGATATTAGGAACTTGAGGCAGTGATAGCAGAAAAATGGTTCTGTTGTGATCCTGGTGTATGTTGGAAGAATATTACATCATAGATGACTTCGACCCAGGACTGGATGGGACACTAAGCAGGTTTGCAGATGATACAAAAATTGGCAGGAGCTGTTGAATCCCTTGAAGGCAGGGAGGCCCTATAGAGAGACGTTCATAAATTAGAGGGCTGGGCAATCACCAACAATATGAAGTTTTAGAAGGGCAAATGCCAGACTCTGCACCTGGGATGGGGCAGACCGGGATGTACAGACAGACTGGAGAATGAGAGGCTGGAAAGCAGTGCCATGGAAAGGGCCCTGGGGGTCCTGGTCCATGGCAAGTTGAACATGAGCCAGCAGTGCCCTGGCAGCCAGGACGGCCAACCCTGTCCTGGGGGCATCAGGCACAGCATGGCCAGCCGGGCAAGGGAGGGGAGTGTCCCCTCTGCTCTGCACTGGGGTGGCCTCACCTCGAGTGCCAGGGGCAGTTCAGGGTGCTACAATATAAAAAAGACATTAAACTGTGGGAGTGTTCAAAGGAGGACCATGAGGATGGTGGAGGGCATTGAGGGGAAGCC
>VYZR01037272.1:0-19460 GCA_013400675.1 Oxylabes madagascariensis
AAAAAAACCCTGCTAGAGAGTTGTTTGCATTTGTTCTGAATCTACTGGAAGAGTTAAAGTTTATCCCAAACCTCATCACTTCTGCTTCAAGTGAGCTTGCCTTACCTCATGCATACTCACATCAGTGTGTATATTTAATAAAAAAGTCCCACTGCAATAGAATACTCAGCAGACTGTAATTGATTACCTCAGACAATTATCAGGAATATGTGTGAGTGTGTACACAGAACATGACATTCTGTTCCTTCATCCAGAAAGGAGCTGCTTTCCAACAACCATGATCATTCAAATTACCAGACCATTGGAAAGGAGTTGCAGGGGGATGGCAGATAATTTTTAGTGAAGACTTTAAGCATAACTGGAGAAAAAGGTGCAGATACCATTCTGAAGCAAATGCTAGGGGAGAATAGTATCCTTGGGTTTTAATGCTGTTTTAATTGTGCCCTAGCCTCATTATAACCATAACCCTAAATCTGATTCAAATGGCATAGTGAGACATTCAGAGATGTAGAGAAGTCTACCCCACTCCAGATTGCCCTGATGCACTTTTGGGCAGTAGTTAAGTGTTTAGATTGAGATGGTTGGTATAAGAAATGACACAGAAGGGCATACCTAACAGTGGATACTATAATGCTGTCTTCTAGCTTAGATTAGTCAGGAGAGAGCTGGAAAATTTTGCTATTTCCTAATTTGCATTTTTCATTATAACGGCACATACAGGCACAGCCACCAAAATAAATTGTCCTGCCTGCTCCCTCCATTACTTCTCCAGTTGTGCCTGCCTTCCCTTTCCCCATGCTACTGCCTGCTTTGTGCTGGCAGGAGTTTCACTGGCTCTACAATGAACTAGGAACTTTTTTTCGCACTAAAAACTTTTCTCCACTTAAAACCAACTGAGAAGCAACAGCATTACATGCTGCATCAGAAATCACACCAAATTTTAACAAACCCTCTCTGTCCTGAAGGCAGGGCTGCTGCCTCTCTCCTTCTCAAACAACTTCCTGAGCCCTCATGCAAGCTCCAAATTGATCCGTTTTCCACTGCTGGTCTTGGCCTCTCAGCTTCTCATTATCTGCACATAGCTGCTGCTTTGTGCGGTACCTTCGCTTCCAATTGACATCAGTGTGTGAGAGCTCCCCCCTGCACCTGCTGCCATAAAGAGCAGATTTCCTGTAGCTCTGTCCCTTGCGACCGTCTCACAGCTTGTCCCTTGTGTTCGTCTCACAGCTCAGCTGCAAACTCTGCCTTTCTTCTTCTTGCATTCATCTTTGTTTTTCCCTCTCTGCCCCATCACTGCTTCACCAGAGAATTTTCTGTTTCAGTAGTAAATAACCTATTCATCAAAACATGCCGCTGAAGGGAAGCCAGCTCTACTTGCAAATTCAAATCAAATCTAAAAAAAAAATATTTTGCCTGGCATAAAAATGAAGAAATCCCAGACATGTCAGACTTATTTATTTTTATCTCTTTAGGATCAAGACATCTTGATCTTTTTAAGCTAGCTTCATATGTGGCACTGTGGCATCTAAGCTCAAAAGAGTAAAAAACATCGTGCTCGTGTTCTAATATGGATTTTTTTCCAGCTATTCTTCTCATCCTCTCTTCTTCCCTTTAAGAACCATTTGCATGGCACCTTTTGAAGGATAGCTGAAGCATGGTCTGGGACAGCTGCAGTGAGGTGGGAGGGTGGGAAGGGATGGCCGATACGGAGCAGCAGCACAGGCTGGCAGAGCACAGTGAGGCGGAGCACCCAATTGTCCAAAACCAGAACTCATTTCACTTTCAATGATGAGGTTCATCACCAAATGATTGTTTTCCATCAAAAACCAGTACAAGCCAGGGTATTTTGGGTTAATTAGCAAAGAACTTTTAAATAGATGTATTTTTAGGTCATCCACAGAGCTGAAGCAAATTTTTTTTTGCATGGCTTTAATCAGTGCTTTAGATATACCATCATACCCTATCCAAAATGAGATGTTCTAAATCCATGCTTTAGTTAATTCTGTGGGTACTTACAATACCTCTGGAATACGCTTTGTGATGATATTAGCATAAAAGTAATCTTCCTAATAGATAGAGAAATAAAATAAGTCAGGATGCCTAATGTGAAAGGTAAAAGTCCCAGACTCAATTATTAAACCACAGAACTCCCAGAAACTTCAGCTAAGTTAGGATTTTGTCAAAAAAAATTAAACAGCTTTTTAAAACAAACTCCTGTAAATTTGAAAGAAAAAGATGAGACTTTATTGTGATTGTTGTTACAGGCGAATACATTTCACTGTCCAGAATCACCTGTTTTAGAATTCATCTACAACAGTAACACAGCAGCTGTTTGGCTTTACTGGCATCACTTTCTGATCCTGTTCCAAAGACAGCGACTCAACTGGTGTCGGGATATGCTTCAAAACAAGAGCAAAGCTGATAGCTCATTATCACTCAATTCAAAATATCTATGGGATTATTAATCACATATTATGGGTAACTCAAAATGTTTGAAGTCCTAATCCTACAATTCGAAAGAGTTAAACCTTTCAATGTTTATTTTGACTGAATGACTTCCCATATATTTAAATTAGTCAAAGAAAAGAACTAAGTTTCCCTAGAGGTACCTGATTACTAGCCAACAAGATGAGGACTTATCTAAAAATGGATTTTACTCATAGTAGTTTGAACCAGCCATAATTATACATCAGTAGATTAACTAAGAACAAAACTGTGAGAAACAAAAGCAGGAACACCAGTGATTTAAAAAGCAGAATAAACATATTTTTCTCATCAACTGTCCTTTTTACTGAACTAATCACCCCAAATACCAAATTTTCTCAAATTTATTTCTCACACTGTTCAGTATCTACTGCTTGTCACAAACCGGGGTTTAAACACTACACTACAGCCACTAAGTACAGAAACATCTCTGCATAAATTTTTTTTACCTCTGGATATGCAATTACTTTCTATTGAGCTGTCATTGTTATAGTGGGAATTTTTTCACAGCACACGTGTATTTAGATTTGAAGTTTGGCTGTAGCATTCATTTAAATAAACCTTACTTCTTGAACCTGTCATCTTAGAACGGCCATTGTATACATCTGTTCTCATGTGTGAATTGAGTGGGTCCCATTGAGGGGAAGGCCATTTTCTCCCATTTTCACACCAACATGCCTTGTAAGTGAAGAATCACTTAAATAATGTATTAAACAGAAATTCACAACATTGAAAGTTCTAATATGTAAAACATGTTCCTTTGCATACCAGAAATCCAAGGGGTACTAAAGCAGGATTGCCATCTGGGGATTGAAAGCCCACATCCTCATTTCTGTAAGGTTTGCCTGAGAACTTGCAGATGGGCAGTGGTGCAGGCATCCAGGCATTTCTGAGGAAATGGGAAAAAACCTACTCTCTTCCGTGACCTTCACACGCCTTGCCCCTTCACAGGTATTTTCCTGACTGCTAAGCCAGGAGCCAGTCCTGCTGGTGGTACTGTTGTCTCTGCCTGATCAGCATTGTAAAAGGAAATATTTCTCTGGTTGGTGATACAAACCACACGTAACAATTCTAGGAAATTCTGGTTGTCAAAAATAGATTTACTTTTAAAGAAGTAAACTATACGAATTAAAAAGTCATCATTATTTTATTCTCCTATTCAGGAAATGCCATGAGGTGACACAAATTTTTCAATTATTAATGCCTGAAGAGAGGAAAGCTGATTCCATTTCAGACACCATCAGATAATACTCTTGCCAGAGGATGTTATTACAGTTTTAGGCTAAATATATAATATAAATAACCTGTGTTCTGCTATACAAAAAATCTCTACTGGCTGGAAACAATTATTGTGAGATAATACCGGGAAGTTTGCCAGCCGGGCTTGTTACATTTTCTAGCTCTACATTTATAATTTACATTAGTGCACAGCACTATCTCCAAGCACAGCCAAGGCTCTGCTGCTCTATTTATGAATGTATCAGTGGCAAAATTATAAGGCTGAAATAAACCATGTAGTGAGGTAATCTAAACCAAATCCTTAGAAGATATTAATTTCCATTCAGGAAATAAGCACCACCTTTAAGTGGACCGCATTCAATATGAGTGAATTATTATTCCAATTATTCGGCCAGCTTTGCAACTTGCCTGTGGCTCAATGCCAGCGTTTTGCTTAGCAGACTAATGAAAATTTGATTGTCAAAAGCACCAGGTCAGCTGCACACACAGCGGCACTCAGGGGCCAGAGAGCGAGCTGTAGCAGCCACCCTGGTCAGACACAAGGCCAAGGAATTCTCCATTTTATTATGTCCACCTCATTTTATTATGTCAGAAATAAAATTGATAAAGAATGCTCCAAACAGCTACCTGGGCCTAAGAACAGGTGGATGCAGACCCAGTTTTCCCTGCTCCAGTGATCTGTGGAAAAGGGTAAAATGTGGGAAAGAGCATCCTGCTGAGCCTGCCTTGGGACAAGGGATGTTCATGAAGGAAGTCATCCCTCCTGTGCCCACAAGTGTTTATAAGGGAAGGCGGGGCAGAGATGCACAGGGAAGGGAGAAAGCCACTTCAACTTTTTTTTTCATTCTTGGATCGGCAAGTTGCAATTGCACTGGAGGTGAAATCCTAGGAAAGCCAGTGACAAAATCTCACAGGCAGATCATAGGACCAGACTTCTACAGAGAGAACTCACCCTTATCATGTAACAGCCTGTCAGCAACCTCAGAATACAACAGAGCATGCTCTGGGAGGGTTGTTATAATGTTACCCGTATTGTCTTGGTCTGATCACAGAAAACTGGAAAAATCCCTTTCGGAACAAATGTCTGGATGGAGATTAGGCTGCATTTGCAGTTCATGGCTCCTGTGTGATTTGCTGCAGAAAAGGCTAAATGTGGCTCCATTCAAAATGTTGAAGTTAGCCCCTGGGAACCATTCTCCCGGTGAACTGAAAGTCATGGAAACTGTGAGGATGCCTGCTTTTAAATGGCTGTGTGAGAATGAAAGTTTTGTTTCCCCTTTCACTTTTATTTCCTTATTCCTTACACGATACTCATTTTAGAGCGAAAAAAGGGAACAAGAGCAAAAGGGCTTGCCTGGCTTTTGAAGTTGGACCAAACGCTTTGTCTGCAACAGAGATGGGACTTTGGAGTGGGGGAAGGTTGTTGCAAGGCTCTGTCAGCTGCTGTGCTGCAGATGCCACTTCTCCTGACCGCCAGGCTGTGGGCAGGAGTCCGGCACCTGGGAGGGCAATGTTGGTTAGAGGGAAGATCTCCTGATTTGTGCTTCTCATCCATCTGACGTGCCAAAACTCTGGGAAAAAAAGCTCTGCAAAAGCAGGGTTTGTACTAAATAAATTTTCGTCCCCGTTCCAAAGCCTGTAAGTTAGGATATTCGTCTTTCTTACCGGCAGCTCATGGGAAGACATCAGTCTTCACAAGGTCTTACGACAGCCTCAAAACCTGAGTCACCCTCTGGAGGCTCGCATCTCTTCCAGCTGACTGCAGAGGGAACCAAGGAAGGTCACCTTACTCAGCTTAGCACCCCAAACTGTGGGAGATGACTCTGGGCTATACAAATGGCCATGCAAACAGAAGTGCTGTGATTCAGCCCTTGTGAAAAATAACCAGAAAAAGAGAGAGTGGTGCACATGGTTTGGCAGAAAGCAAGAGGGAAAAGCAAGAGAAATAGGAAAGGCAAAAGACAAAAAGGGGAAGAAATAGAAAGGAATGAACGTGAGCTGTAAGATGGAAAGCAACTGCTGAAGGGAAATAACAAAGATACTATGGGGCTAAAAGTGTCTTGAGAGATCAAGCAGAGGAAAGTCAAAACCAGATGAGTGACAAGCCTGAGCATCCCGTGGAGAAGCTCATTTCTGTGCCTTGGCAGAGGAGCAGCAGCTGCCCAAGGCCACCGGAGTCACTGGCTCGGCCACCCCCAGGGCCTGGAGGGAGCCCTGCATGAAGGACACTGCAGTTTGCTCTGACAGGGTCACTCTGTGACGGCTCCTTCTGCCAGTCCTGGTAACAGCAGAAATTTAGCACTTGGTAGTCAGCAGCCAGCAAACGGAATTGTCTTTTCCTCATGACAAACATACAGCACTGTTCAACAGACACAGGGCAGTGTTTCTGACGTGTGGTACCAGCAGAAGGAATTTTTCAGCTTTCTGTTTTCAATTCCCTTTTAAACGTGAAATAGTTGACAAATTATTCAGTGCTTTTTCCTTGCTTTGCTGCCCAAATTATCTCAGCATGACCAAGGTAACATAAGTACAGAGAAGCCTTCAAATATATTCAGTGGGTACTGGAAATCTCTGGAAATAATTTTGGTTTACTTGTTAAATGTCTTTCATACTTACTATGTACTTGGAAAGTTACACAAATCTGCATGTTATACAAATCCAGTGATTAAAAGTCACTTACTGGTTCATAACAGTAAATATACTGCTGAATGGCAAAGTCAAGTATGGTTAATAGAAAAGAATGTGGGAGACATTAGCCAGTGTAATTGCTTTGATAGAGTCCATTATCTTTAATGGAGTTTTTACAGTTGTGCACACATGTACCTGCTGTGAAAACACCAAATTACAAATAAAACTCTGGTAGAGCCAAGCCACAACTTAACTGTTTAGATCATTGATAATAGGGCCACCCTTGCAGCTGGATTAAGTACTTTAAAACAGAGTGAGATGCATTTTCTCTTTGAGAAATCTTCCTGATCACCACTTGGTGCTGTGAGGGAGCATTCCTGAGGGGGAGCCTGCACATCTGGGAAGCGAGCATCCAGGCTGTGGTACAATGTGCCCAGAGCTGCAGCGAGAGGCCAGGGGAGGCACAGAGGAAATTCTCACAATTGCCTGTTTCCCCGCAACGCATTAAGTGACTGAGTGATCACAGGCCACAACTGAATTACAGGAGTGAGTCACAGAGTTCAAAACAAGAGCATCCACTAATTGTTTCATGGAAGAGGCTCAGGGAAGTCTGAAGAAGGATTCTGTAGGATATTCTTTTACTCATTGTGAGCTTTGTAGTCTTTTGTAGACTTTTGTAGCAAAGCCAGCCATTCTGATCTGAGAGTTTATTTTACGACTCATAGCCCAGGGAAGGCTTCAAACCAGGGCTGGGCATCCATCCCTCATGGGCAGGTGTGGAACAGCTTTGGAGCTGTCTTCTGGAGCTCTCAGACACAACAAGATGGCCAACGGGAGGAGGGGATAAATGGCCTTGTTCCCAGTCTATCTGCTCCATCAATTCTGTGCAAATGTTTCAGTCAGTTTGATTAAGATTTGTTTACCTACATTTCAGGTGTTCAAGGCAGAAGGATGATCTGTAATTTTTATTTGACAAATATCTCTAACCCCAAGCCTCTAGACTTGGGTAAGATGTCTCAATGATCATCCCCTGAGCCTTGCTCAGTGGGGCTGTAGAACCACACACAAAGGACATTCATCCACTGGCAGATTGTTCTGGTGAGGTGGTCACTGAGGATGAAAATGGATTCCACAGCACTTAGTAGCACAGGGTTACAAGCACACTGCAAGTTTATGGCTTGGGCCTGCCTCGTGGCTATGCTTTGGCCCTTCCCTGCCCCTTCCTGGCCACCACCCCCTGCAAGATGCTGTCTGTGGTCAAGACACACACAACCCACTCACTTTTACAGTGCTAATTCCCTTGATCTCTTTGGCCTATGTCTTGCAAAAAAATCTGTTACCCTTTCTGGGTAACTCAGCTCCTCCATAAATGCTCTTGTCCCTGATTGCCCGATTTATGTCATCTCCCTCTCCCACAGCTTCACCTCTATTGTGCTCCAAGTTATTTGGATCCAATTTTCAGAATCCGGGAATGCAGAAAGTAGTCCAGGATCCAAAGTAGTATAAAAACGGTTGAAAAAAACATCCTAGTGTAACCCATCCTATCCTGGGTTTCACTGTACCCATTTCTCAAGATAATTCAGATTTGTGGTCTACAGCTGCTGTCCAGTTGGTAACCCTGAGCTTTGCCTTTCTGCTGCTCTCTCTGTCCTTTGAGACATGAAGTCTCCTCTCATTCTTGCCATCAGCTTTCTGCTTCCACATACCTGCCTATCACAGCCTATCTGTTGGACTGTTGTTTTCCGAGCTAGGGTTTATCTCAGAACTCTTTACAGTACTTCCTTACAGCTAACCAAGGCTCAGTGATTCATTTTTCTGGAGTCATGTTCTTTTCTAATTTCAGTTCCAACCTGAAGATAACAGAGGAAGCAGATGAATCTAAAAGGGATTTGCAGTTTGGTGGAGAAAAGACCTATGAAGGCAGATTCACTGGGCAGAAGCTCAGCTGGGGGGTTCAGAGGCAGGCAGGAAAGACTTTTTGCAGATACAGTGATTTGTTCCCATTGAGATTATATGGGCATAAAATATGTAATGTCCAAGAGCTAAGGTCTCTTCCAACCCAAACCCCACTATGATTTTATTATGATCTCACCCTTGTATTTTTATGAGTGAAGAAATTGAACAGTGGCTGCTTCTGGACCTGTCCTCCACTAAGGGCTCTCTTGTGGAGAAAGGTCCCTGCTGTTGGCAGGAGCTAGGCTCCCTTGTATTTTTCTTCTACCTGAATTTTTATTAAAAAAGAGAACAAACTTTTTTCCACTGAAAAAAAAAAAAAAAAGAAAAAAAAAGAAGTGGAAAAATGAGCAGGCTGTGAAAGTGAACAAAAATTAGAAACTTTTACCAAAAATTGGAATTTTTCCATGTTTTGCACTTGGATTTAATGCAAAGTTTATTTGGAATGAAGGTACTTGCCAAATTATTACCAGGAAAGTGAGAGTTAGCAAAGAGATCGGCCAAGATTCAGAAGAAGCCCAAGTTAGTGGAAAACTATCATGTTTGGGGACTGTTTACTAGAATAGTAACATTTATGGTCTTGTATTTAAAACAACAGCTTGGTCTCAGCTGTCTAAAAAACCCCTTTGCATTACTGCCAAGTCATTAGCTTACAAAGCTCCAGGCCCTGTCTACACACAAGCCTGCTGTCAGTTTAACTAAAATCACTATTTAATCCATTTAGAGCAATCAGCACAACTCTTTTTTGGGTAACCAAATTAACCTAAATCAATACAAGCCTGTTGCAAACACAGACAAACAATTTAAGGACATCGACATCAAAACCTGCATTAGCTCAGGCAGTGCAAGATTTGTGGTGAGACAGGAGCTCAGGTCAAGCCAGGGAGATGCTGCCATGGTTCTTTTTGCACCACAGAGCTGTGCCTGAAGCACATTCAGCAGCAGCTTTGAGTTGAGGTGCCCTAGTGGTCTCTCCTGCTACATGCATGGTCTGGATCCCCGCCTCTCCGCCGGGCCATGCCCTGCTGTGTTCAGCTGTGGCTGCCCTCATCCTGTCCTCTTCCCAGCCCTGAACCCGGCATGACAAACCCAAACAGTTTCCAGAGGGAGCTTCAAGGGAAAGGTTGAAGATATGACTTGCTCCTGTAGAAATCATTCAGCTTCAATGGCCCAGGAACTTTGTTTTAACTCTATTCTCCAGTGCTGAAAAACACGAGAGTGTAAGTACAGACACAGCCCTTCTTGACAACATTCTCCTTCCCAGTGTTTGCCAGCTGCCTGGGCAGGAGACCAGGTCTCCTCTCCAGAGACCTTCTGCACCCTTCTGCTGGGACACAAAGAGGAAAACAGCAGCAGCAGCAGCAGCTGGCCAGGTTGTGCAGGCTGTTCCCCTGGGGTGTGCAGGTCTCGGTTGCAGTGCTCAGCCCCTGCAGGGGCTGTCCAGCACTCGCCCATGCTGAGGGAGGGGGGCAAAGTTCTCAGCAGGGCCACCCTCCAGCCAAACACAGCACTCACCTGGAAGGAGCCTGGCCCCAAAGGGCTCTCAGGGAGGTCCTCAGCTCAATTTGGTTTGTTGAGTCATTAGCCTGCAGTGGCTCTTGCTCTCCAAGGGCTTGCCCAGCCCCACTTTGAACCTGCTTCAGCTTTTGGCCCACACAGCATCCACACGTGAGGGGTTCCCCACGTCTCCATCCACTGTGCAAGGCTCAGCTCCTGCTGCTTGCTCTTAGTCAGGCTACGGCCATCTCCAGTTGATGATGTCTGATTCTTCTTTTGGGAGAGACAGTGAGTGGTTGCTCCATATCCATCTTTACGGCACCCATAACTCTGTAGGCCTCTTTTAAACCCTCCTGATCCAGCCCACTGGACTTGCAGAGTTTCCTTTCATAGAGAAAATATTCCCAACCTTTAGTCATCCTTTCTGCCTTTCTCTGGACCTGTTCCAGTTCTGCTGTATCCTTTTTGAGATAAAAGATCAGAGTCACACTCAAAAGCAGGTGACCCAGGAATTTATACAGTTACATTGATATAGCATACCCTTGCTTTTATTCTTAGTCCCCAAAATTCCCAACGTAAGACTGTTTTGTTTGGTTTTTTTTTCCTTATTGACAATCATTGAATTGATATTTTCTTGAAAAAAATCCCAGTATTTTGAAGGGGGTACATGGGGATTATCTTTCCCTGTGTGTTGCTTCACATCTACCTGCACTCAGTGTGTTTCCCCATCCTGTCACTCTGCAGGTCCATATTGCTCTTCTGCACATTTTTGTCGCCTGTTGTCTTTACTACAGTGGATATCTCACCGTGAGCAAACTTTTTCACCTCACAGCTCACCTTCTTATCCTCATCTTTATGTGTATGTGCAGTGTGTGTGTGCACAGGGCAGCAGGAGGGAAGCGCACAGGAAATAAGGCAAAAATCCAAGTATGTACTCATGTATCAGTTATCCCATTTTCAGGTGTTGCATCAGCAAACGTCCATGGTAACACCCTACAGTAAAATGTGACTCCCAAAAGCAAAAGAGACCAGAATCAGAAAAGCAGGGCCACAGGCAGGCCAGGGAAGGGCTGCTGAGTTTCAGAAATACCTTCCTAGCTGTCTGTCTCTGAGTTTTCCTGCTGCCCAGAGGGAGCATCAATCTCAGCTCTGAGAGTTCCTGATGACCTGAGGGAGGGCTTGGAGCTCTGACCTGAGGCAAAGCTGCAGGAGGTAGCTGCTGGGTTTCAGCAGCGTAGGGATGCCACTAACTTCCCTGCTGAAGCTGGGGATTTCAAACTCTTTTTACTGAAGACAGCAGCTGGAATCTCACTAGAGTTTATCATAAAGACTGGGAGGACTCAAACTGTTTCTGACCTTT
This sequence comes from Oxylabes madagascariensis, assembly GCA_013400675.1. Taxonomy (NCBI): domain Eukaryota; kingdom Metazoa; phylum Chordata; class Aves; order Passeriformes; family Timaliidae; genus Oxylabes; species Oxylabes madagascariensis. The sequence continues at coordinate 11,162 of VYZR01037272.1, forward strand.
ATACGTGAGCACGTTGGGTCCCGAGCTTTCAGAGGTTCACAAATGAAATCTGTCTTTGTTAAGCTGTGGCAGAAAAAGACGGAAATCCCTCTGAAACCTGTGATCTTCCAGAGGCAAAGGAACTGCTCTAAAACAAACCAGCATCTCCTTCCTCCCATGGCTGTAATCCAGAAAGCAGTTTACATTAATGAGGTATCTGGCCCCCAGCTAAGCTACAAAAAGCCAAAGACGCTCAGATATGACTGTGACAATCTAACATAAAACAGGGCTAATTTGGTACTGCAGAATGCCTGGGTAGCAACAGATGTCTACAGCCATGTGTCCAGACACACCAGCCTCACCTGATCTTTTCCAGTGTGCCAGCCCTCCACCCTGCAGCTGGGTACAGGACAGTCAGGAACTGTGGGTGTAAGAACAGGAGATCTATGCTGCTCTCTGGCTTTCAGTCCCAGAGTGGGTATCCTGTGAAAGGTATCCTGTAGGAGAAGGACCTAAAATTACCCTCGAATGACCTTTAGAAGAAGAATCTCCAGGGTGACAGTGCCACCATTTCTACATCTATTGCTGCAATTTTATAAGTGATTGTTATCAATGCCTTTCCACTGGGGCAATCCAAGTGACAACTATGGCTGTGTTATCCCCTGTAAAAGCCTAATGTTTCATCATCCCTCTGCTGTGGTGCATGCCACGTCTCTCCTGGACTGGGACACCCCTAAGCAGCACAGGGCAAGGGAGAGACCAAGGCCCAGGACAACACAAGGGACCAAATCACCTTTGGCGTTAACTGGGCAATGTCCCATGGTTTAACCACCAACCCCAGCCCCCTTCTGTTCAGGGAGCGCAGCACAGCCACTTCTTTTATCCTGCAGGCACACAGTGGGTTTGGAGCCTCCGTGTTCCTACCTGAGGGGTTTCTGTGACAGCAATAGTCAGGGCAGGGAAGCAGGCAGGCACGTTCACACATGCAGAAGCATTTGATTTTATACCAGGAGTTTAACAGCTAAAAAAGACTTGCTTGTATAGGTGGCATGATTAGAACATAAATTAAGGAATTTAGGACTCTGGTCTATAAATCCTTATAGCACTGGTACTCCTTCAAAGTACTAGTTCAAATAAGAACGTTTGTATAATTCACAGATCTGCAAGAACACACCTGGTCAAAGCTTCTCATGGCTTTTTATTTATCTGTCTTCAAAGCATCATATACATGTATGATGAGATATGAAATAAAAATGTGCTCTTCTCTGGTATTCCCCAGATTTCCAAATAGTAGAGTATGCAGAGAGTAAAAATTATTACTACCAGAGGCCTACTTCAGTCTAAAAAGGAAATTTACATCACATCACTAATTGTGTTTATAAGCACTAAAAGAGAAAACAGTAAACAACTTGTAACTCACAGCCAAAAGCTTGAGCACTCCAAAGGCTGGACACTAGGTGGCAGAAAAATTATACGTTCTCCAGTAACTTGCAAATACTCATCCTTCCAGTAGGAAGGCAGGCCCAGGAAGTTATAGCATGTATCTCAAATAGATTGAAGGTTTATAGCTGCCCTGGTTTTCCTGATCAGTTCAAACGAGCACAGACCCTGTTAAGGTTGGTTTTCTCGCTCCTGCAAAGTAATATTTCTCCAACAGCCCATCAACCAGGAGCCACCCCAGGCAGTAGCTATGCTGAAAAAGCTGGACAAAAGGCTTGGGAAGGAGGCAAAGGAAATCGGTGTTAGCACACGTCCTGCCTGTGCCCTGCCTTCCTCTTCATGCCCTCCAGCAAAGATATATAAACCATAAATAAAATAATTAATAAATATAAAGTAACAGGCATCAGGACTTTATGAAGACAAGCAGGATGTTCTGCATCAGTACTTCCAACATCATCCCCTGCTCACAGGGCACATGTAAATGCAGGCCTGTGGCAGTTCACAGACATGCACAAGCGAGTGACCGCAGCATTTTGGTGGTGCAGCTTCTGGCCTTGGCTGGCTCTTGGGACAGAAGGAGCTCAGGCTCGCGTTGGTGGGATCACGGCTGCAGGTTAAATAGTCACATCTTATTGCAGGCTCCTGGCTGATGTACCGGATGGCCTGACACGGCTCTGTCTTACTCATCTTCTCTTGCAGCCCCGGCATCTGCTGCCTGTCACCTTGACTTCCAGGTACGAGGCGCAAAGTAAAACACAGCCACCAACTGCCCTTGCTGCAAGGAGAGAAACAACTCCCACTCCCTCCCAAGAGGAGACTTCTGGGACTTCACATTCCCATGACATCCAGACTCCCAGAACTGACTATTCAAGGACATCCTTCACCACCCTGGGGCCTGTCCCTGAACATGGAAAGGCTCATTTTAACAAAAATCCAGGCAATTTCTTGACCAGTATTTTCAGCTTCTCTTGCTGGGGTCATCTGAGGAGAGGACCCTAAGGAAGAATTTAATGAAACTAGTAGGACCTTTCTGGATTAAAAGGGACTTGCAAGCCTGCAGAAAAGCTCAGGGCTATGGGAGAAGTGCCCAAAGCTAGATGTACCCCAAAACCTGCACTGCACTTGTAGCCAAGAAACAGTTTATGATGGGCTCAAGGAGCCATCTGACCTATTGTGGCAGTGGAGGAGTAGAGCACACACAACAGTCTTTCTTTAGGAGGAATGAACATCTGCATGACATGAAAACAACAACACCAGGGAAAAAAAAAAAGAGGATGAACCCACATGTCACTGGTCTGAAAAATCCAATAGTGGAGGCGCAGAGTTCAGCCCCCCCGGGTGGCTGAAGGGACACCAAAGCCAGCCTGCCTGGCCTGTGGGAGGAGCTGAGAAAGGAACCATCACATCACTTTTGGCCAGCGTTCAGGGAGGCACCGACTGGCTCCAGAAGAAGTCATCAGCAAGTTTCTTCTGCTGCATTCTGCAAACAGGCCTTTCAAAGGGATGATGGGTGAGGTAAAATGAGGTAGAATTTGTGGGGAAATCATACTCCTCAAAGACTACCTTCCTCAGAACTGGAGAAGAAACTTCTTTCATGTTTGTAGGCAATTCTCCTTGGCTCGTGATGATTGCAAACCTCAGAATAACCAAGGTTTGCTCACCTGCAAAAGCAGCATGAGATCTGCCCACCCACCCATCTTGACACATTGCACCATGGCTGCCGTAGGATGTATGCACCAGGCCTTATCCGAATGCAGGAATACCAGACCTCTCCCCTCAGATTCAGAGCACTATTCCCAAATTTGGAGGTGCAAGCAGAAAACCCTACCTAAGAAACCAATCGATTTCTCTTCCTGCATGGACACATTTCACCCCAGGATTCCAGCTAAACATGGAAAGGACTGCACCATGGGATGGACATGGGCAATGGCTCAAAAGAACAGTACAGCCTGAGAAAGGATAAGTAAAGAAAGGGAAGAGACAGAGAGGGGTCTGAAGCAGCATTGCCAGCGAAATGGACACGTAAACAGCACACACGGGGAAACTGTGGTTACCGTAAGCATTCCTTTATGTTAAAAACCGTATCTAACCATGTCTCTAATAGCTGCAGATGATGGCAATTCAAACATCAAGGTTTGTGGCTACCAGTGTGGGAGTGAAGGGAATGTGAATGGGAAGTTGGGTCATATGGGAACTGAGAGCTTGATAAGTGACAGCATGACTGAAAGCCTGCAAAGCCTGCTCAGTCCAGGACCTGCAGGTTCTCAGCTGCTCAGGAAATCAAGTTCCCCTTATTTATGGCCCAAGGCTAGATCAATGCATTGGGGACCTTGTGGTAATTTTAAATCAGTTCCTTTGGTCAACTCCAAGTCTCTCTTATAGCTGAGTCCCTTGGTTTCAAAGTGTTGTTTCCAACTTCTTGCAGGGCTGTGTTCCTGTCCCACGTCCTCCCCAGTCCCACCCTCCGTGCATGTGCACCTGCTGTCCCGTGGCTCAGCCTGCTCTCCCTCCATGCTGTCCCACTCCTTGCCACTCTTTCCCTCTTCGTCTCTACCTCACTTCCTTCCATTTTGCCTCTCCACTGCCTTCACCCTTCCCAACTAACCCTTTACTGTCACACTGCAGTCTTCCATAAGTTCTGACAAGTTTCTTTCCCAAAATGGGAAGTAGAAAACCAACCTACCAGAAGACACACTGTCTTCTGGTAAAAATCTTGTCACTTTATCCCCTCCCCTTTCTACCATCTTCCTTTTGTTTGTCTTGGCTGACCTTTTGCCTACTCTTAAACTGCGAACTCTTTGAGGGCAGTGCCAGAATCTGATCTGGATTCTATAAAGCACCTAATATGCTAAATATTGTAAAAGGTCCAGTTTATTTTCTTTTTTAAAATTTTGATTTTCAGTAAACTCACTGAACATCCAAGTAAGAAGTAGTTTAAGTAGACAGACATATGTGTCTTGTCAACAGGAAGTTTCTCTTGCATAACTCCTCTGGCAGTTCTGGAAAGCTAAATGCGGGTGCGTTTTTCCTCACTGAAAATTAACAGTCACGAAAAAAAAGTGAACCCATAAAGAAAAACCATTTCTGAGAAAGGAGATTCCAGAAAGGCAGATGATTTTTAGCATGCAGAGCTGCCCTTGTGAAACATCTGCTATGACGTAGTCCTGTTCTGGCTGCAGACCAAACGTATCAATAGCTCCATAGAGTAATGGGATAAGAAATGGGAAAACTGCCATTGCTTGTTTAGCAGCTTGTTTCGCTGATAAATGTCTGTCACTTTTCAAATAGCTACAGTGCAATTGTTTTTTGGGAAAAATATTTCCTTGAGCAGGAGGTTTGCAGGTCATTAGATACTTCCCATTTGTGCTGGTGTTTTAAAACACTGCACATACACTTTGCTCCTTATTAGAAATTATTGACAGCTTTTGATTATGGGCAGGCAGCCTCAAGTTTAGAAATCGTGTCTGCCATTAAAAAAATTTCTCTTGCCTGACTGAAAATTTAAATCTCTAAATCATTAGAACCAGTATGTACTTGTTGAAAGAGAATCTACTTCTGAAGATTGCTAGTGAAAAAAAAAAAAGAAGTAGTCTTTTTAAACATCTGTAGTTTTAAAATAATGAATGACTATATAAAAGCAGAAGCTGACTAAAGTGGTGGCCACTGTGCACTCGTTCCATGGCTAGAGGCAGAATGTCACTGAGCCAAGCAGTGCAATGTGCTGGAATTCATCTCATCCCTTTTCAAACTGTGCCATGAACATTTTTTAATTCCCCCTGATAGCTGCTAGGACAGACAGGAGACAGACCTCTGTTTAATATCACACACTAACAGTATCTGCTCTGGCTTCACACACTCACACTAAACAAGCAATGGCTTGCAGTAAATTTAGTGTGCCAAAAGAGACACAACCGCACGGTAGCTGCATCAACTGAAATGCTAGATGTATACATCTCAGGGAGGGGGTGACACCCCTAAACTATTCCTTTGTAGCAACTAGCCTCTGTTCTTTCCCCTCCTCTCATCAGGGAAAGAAAAAAAAAGGCAGGAAAAAAAGGTGAGATGTAGAAACATGGGTACTATTGCAGATTTGTTCCAGGGACTTGCTTTGTCACCTGAATCCTTTGCATTTTTTTCATTCAAGAGATTCACATGAAGTTTCTATCCTAACTAGTTTTTAGACACCACAGAATAAAGTTAAGGGAGAAAAAAAAAATCTGCATTAGAAAGTGCTCATGGAAGTATGAATGTAGGAACGGAGCAAAACCTCCAAGTGAAGTCCTTCACAGGGGGATACTCGTATTGTAATTTACCACTTGGACTGACAGGCAAAAGGACCAACATAGAGACAGTGACTACTTTTCAGAATTTATTGTAAAAAATAGTATTAAACAATAGGGAAAATGCCACTCCTTGTTCAATCCACCCCATACTACTTTATGTGGAAACAATGGAAAAAATTGACAAAAATGTATTTACCCATTCCTATCCATATATCAGATGATTCCAGCTACTCAGGACATGCTCATGGGAAAAGTATTGGCAGTATCACAGCATATGGAAGTGGAAATAAAAAACATGCAGTATTTTCAATTGCAGTTGGGAGGCCTATTTCCTGGAGTCTAAAGATCATGTTGTTTTATCTGTTTTCCTTTAGCATTATGTACGTTATCAGAGTTTCATTACTTCAGACACCAGCATAAAGCCCTGATTTTTTGCCAACAGTGACATACCCTCCTCAAAGATAAATGTGGAAACCAGAATGACTGCCCTACTTCTGTTTGCAATTTCCTTTCCACAGGAACACGCACATGATATAGTTCCTGCTAACATATATTTAAAGCTTGGCTAGCCCTTTTTCACTTATACCAGTTCAATCCCACTGGAGGTCCTCAGGGCAGCACAAACAATGGAGAACAGACTTCCAGCATGGCAGCGCATTTGTTCTGGCCAAAAATTGCTTGTCCTAACACCGAATTACATACTTTGTATGACAACTTCTTTTGTCTACAAACAGAAATATGTCTGATTATGCATTAAACTGTATTACAAAAAATGTAAAACAATCCACAATTATTTTCTGTGGATTTCCTAGCTCATCTCAAAACTGCAAAGTACCAGTGTTAGCTCAAACGGAGCTCAGTTTTAACAGAGACCCAAAATAATGGATGACAGTAGTATTTACCGGGTGCAATTAGCTTCATTATCAGTTGGCAAAAAGTTGACTCATTTCATACTTTAAAGCACTACTCAGAGAAAACTTGAATTACATGGCACTGTTGAGACCACCCCAGTTTCAAGTCAAGGGATGCACTTACGCACAGGTGCATTGTTGCAGGTATGACATGAGTACAGAACCCAAACACTCAGAAAATGGGTCAGCAGAAACCTATGGATAATGCTAAATAAGAGCACCTAACCATTTTTTCCACTGCTGTGCTTGATGAAAACTTGTACCAACAACAGTTTGATGTGAGTCACACAAATGACAGTCACTGGAGTAGAGTGCAGTGGAAATTTTGGTCATTCTGAAAGAAGATACAATGGAAGAATACAGGAAGTTCCATACCAAGAGGCCAAAGTCAAACATTTTTTCTCTCGCAAACAATAAAAAGTATTTTTGGTTACAAATTACCACTGCAAACAGCGTTCTCATAGATAAAACTAAAAATGTCTCTACCTAAAAAGCTTTGAGAAGGGTCAAAATCCCACAAACTGTAACTAAAGAGTGTTCTGCAAGTCCTCTTCCCTTCTGAGTAGCCAGAGCCTCCTGATTTTAAGGAAGCCCCTCCTCTTGGTCAATCAATTCCGTTTTGGTGGAGAACACATCAGCCAACATGTGCTTTGGGATTTCGGATCCCCGTACTTTTAACGTGTAGCATGCATTCTCTACTTTTGCCAGACTCTGTTTCAAGGTATAGAGCTTCTTTGAGACTTCGTAAGGTCCGGTGTTGCCAATGAAAGTAAACCCATCATAAATCTGTCGCAAGAACTGGCTCAGTTCGAAGGGCGTGTCTATGTCCCCGTTCCCAACGCTGCTGATGCACAGCCGCATCAGCTCTCCCGTCAGATCAGCCACTCCCAGCAGGTAATCCACAGGTGTCACCTTCAGGCTCCATGTATGGGGTTGTTTATCATGGGAATTGGAGGTCTAGGGACAGAACGGAAGAAAGTCCAGTACAGAAAACTGTGAGAAAGTCATCTGTAATAGTTCAACTACACACTAACTCATCTAACATAAGTGGAAATTTAAAACATTCTGGAAAATTAAATTGCATGGCACTTCCACAGGGTCTGATTTCAGAAGTACTACTCTCCTTCCAGCATATAAGAAGAATACCTAAGATATTTATATAAAAATATATATACATCCTTATATATATATAGGACTTTCTACTTGAGATGTCATTTTCATTCTAGCAAGTATGATAAACACATCCTAACTCCACCATCTCTATTTGCAAACAGAATTATCACATCTTTGTAGCAACATTTATTTGCAGTTGTTTGGGGTTTTCTTTCATCTGACAGATCTCAGTCTGATAGATTTTTTTCCTAAATAGTCAGTCCAAAGTTAGTAAATCATATAATTTCATGACAGTATCTTGAATTTCAAAATATATTCTCTACAAGTAGCTACAGTATTCTCAGATCTGTTTTATATCAACTGAGCTCATTAAAATAGCACACAAAAATCTTCATGAAGCAAACCCATTACTAAGTTACAAGCTTGCTCCAATATCCAAATTTCCAATACTTTTTTATTGCCATAATATCAGTAACAGGGGGGCAATGCAGGTTTTTTTCTGTTCACTTGCTCCCGTAATATGCTATCTACCCAAACTGACAGATCTGGTCAGAGGCGTGCATGCTGGGGTTA
>VYZR01037295.1:18810-40956 GCA_013400675.1 Oxylabes madagascariensis
ATTTCAACATGATTTTTCTGATCCATTCTCTCCCACCCTCTTTCTAGTATCCAGCTTTTTTTTTTCCCTGAGCGGGGTTTGCTGTCACAGATGTCTGTTTGTGCAAATGAATCAGCACAGCACATCTGATGTTTTCACTTCAGCCTTGTTTGACCCCTGTGTTCTTTAACCAAGTCTTACACAGAAACTTTGAGTAATGTCCTCTTAGAACCTGTGGTCAAAACTGTCCTGGGCTGGTTGTGCTGGTCCAGCCACCCTCAGTTAACAGCAGACAGATCAGCCTTAGAGAACCCCAGCCATGTCTCACACAAGAGCTTAATTTCGTCCAAAGCTGCTAGAAGAAAGTAGTAAAACAAAAAAAATAAATAGTTGTGTTCTGATGCAGAGCTGCCTAGATCAGAAAAATCATGTTGAAATCCAGAGTGGGGACAGAAATGCCCAAAATTACCATCTAAATGAAAGTGTTTTGGGATATCTGAGCCTTCTTATCAGGTTGGCCCAGCTGCACAATTTCCCATTTCCAATTATACCAAAAGGCCCCCACTTCCTCCTTCATTAATGCATTTGAAGGATTTAATGAGTTACTTCATCAGGTTAATAAATCCCCTCAATAATTTTATTACACTTTGATACCGTTATTCAAGAGGTGCAGCTAACAAATGATCATCATTTATATTTCTTGACAGAATAACTTCGTTAATAAATTTGGCCCATGAAATCCAGAATTCATAAATAAACTATGGAGACAATTGAATGTCTACATGGAGGAGGGGTTTTTCCCTATCTCTGGTTAAGGTTCTATTGGAAATCCTCTGTCTCTTGTGCAAGTGACTTCAGGCTAAGGAGAACTGCAGGAGGTTGGTGCCTTTTGGCAATGTCCTGCTTCCCACTGAGTGCTTAGGGAGAGTCCAGCTGCTGCAGCACATGTGCCACTGGACAGAACCCATATTAATCTGCTCCAGCACTCCCTCAGGTTTAAAATCCAGCTTCATAAAGGCTGCTCCATTCCTCGAGGCTAAGCTCCTTAGCTGATTTTGACCAGGTGCAGTGACACCGTCAGAAATAAGCATTCTATTCTGGAAATTATTTTAAAACTGAATTGAATTGGTTGCCATGCCATTTTTTTTCCCTGTGGCATTATAGTAAATGACATCAGCAACAAAATAACCTTAGGGGCAAGGGTGTTTTCAGAATCTTAACCTCTGAATGGCCAGCAGTATTACAGCTTCCTATTACCAGATTAATAATATTTATGGTAGGTAGACTGCAAGAATGGGATCATACTATTTATTTACTTACTGTTGAGAGCCACCTCTGGCAAGAACAAATTTCCCATTAATCACCACCTTATCTCTGTAAGAAAGAGTTACTCCCAAGGACATCTGTATTATTCCCATTGTTTTATTAATACAAGAATAGCTTTGCTGTGGATTTTTTGACATTGAACTTCATTTATTCTCTAGATTTTCTTTTTTAAGGGGAGCTGAAATGCTTAAATAAACATTGAGCTTTCTTAATAAATTAACTACTTAAGACCCCAACTACAGTGATAAGATCCCAATATTTCCCTGAACATATTTTTATGTAAAGAAACTGCAAATCAGTATCTCTTTCTTCTCTTTTTTATCAGCTGAAACTCCAGTTATGAATTTTGAGTTTCTTCTAGGAGTGCAGATGACCTTCTTAAGTTGTGAGAGTGCCAGAAAAGCGGTGCCCTCCAGTCCAGGGGGTCAGAGAAGTGAAGCCAATTTCTAAGCTCAGGTCTTGTAATCAAAAAATGCATATTTCTCTCTCCTTTCACACAGGCTTTAGCCAGTGTTTGAAACATTACCTAATATTGGGCTGCAGGATGATTTGTTTTTCTAATTTTTCAAGAGCACTGCATCATATATTTTCAACTTTAAAAAAGAAATCAATGCAGACCCAGCAGAGGACAGCATCAGAAACATTCTCTTTCACGTGAGAAAAGCTTTTAGTGGAAAGCCTTCCACGAGCCTTATGCAGTACCAGAACGAGGTGGTTGTGCCAGTAGAAGGGGTACCAATTAATGTTAATTTGCTGTTTAATTGGGTGTCCGGTACAGAACAATGGTGAGACGCTTGTGTGGGTGGGAGGAGCCCCCTGATTGTTGGGTGGACACAGCCACTCCTGCCTCCCAAACTCAGGCACTGCTCCCACAGCAATCACTCTGGAGCCTGTCAGATGTGATTTAGGCAGTAATTTGTTTGCAGAGTGAAAGGTGTGCTTTCATCAGAGTAAAGGGCTCTGTCCTCTGTCCTGCCCCTGCTCGGTCCAAACCTGGGGGTGTGAGGATGCTCTGGGAGGAGTTCCAACCCTGCAGCTGGGTTTGTGTGCCTCCAGCAGCCAGCCTTGCTCAGCTGTGCCCTGCTGAGAGCTGGGACCCCCCTTGCCACAGGCTGAGCCTGCCAACCCCACACACAGCAGTGAGGAACACCCCAGGCAGGTCCCGTGATGGGGGCTTCCTTCAGCACTGCCAAAAAACCCCACAGCATTTCCATCTTCCTGCATTTAAATGTTTGGAGTTAATAACATTTATGGGGCAGCATGGGAAAATGAACTTAAATACATCATTTGTCATCTCAGGATACTGAATTACACCATTACTGAAAGAGATACAGAGAAATGTGTCCAATAAACAGAGCATAGTTTGCACAATTTGCTTTGCATTCCCCACAGCCTGCAACAAGAACAGGGTAGTCAGGCTCCTTAATGATCATAATATATGTACAGAAAGAGCAGTTCCCTGAGGGCTCCTGATTAATCAGGAAAATAGGCATTTGTTCTGGCAGAAGTGATGTGCATCTCGGCAGGGCAAATGATGAATCCTAAGTGCACACATCAGCCATCGAGGGCCAAACATTTCCATTCATTTTACTCATTTTCCCTCTAAGAAATAACACCCCATGTCTCAGCACAGGACACAACAGCCCTTGTTCTTGTCCCAGTTCCATTAGGGTTTTGTCTGACAAAGGCAGAAAGAGGCCCCACATCCATTTTAGAGACTCTAAATGCATTGAGCTCCCAAACCAAGACATTTCTGCTGCTTGCTTAGATACCCTGTTCAGGGGAGGACACGAGGCCTCAGCTGCTCTGTCTGATCACTGTGCAAGAGACTTGGGAACAAGTTGGAAGATTTAAAGGATTTTTCACCAGCTGATCTAAATCCCTGCCTGTTTTTCAGTACCCAAGAAGCTGCCTACTGATTGCAATCCTTCCTCCACTCTATCAGAGCCGTATTGATTCTGTGGTTTGGCACAGCTGTTGCCATCTAGAAGTTTGCAGTGTGGCATTTGAAATCTTTATCTCAGATTTTATTTTCTATTCTGAGTTGGAAGTCTGCTAGTAATGAGGTGAATCCTCTGTGCCTGACACGTATTTCCCTTAGTGTTCATTTTTAAATTAGCCACAGAAAGAACAAACTAAAAGCAGATGTGTCATATTTTTCCTCTGTGTGTTTGGAAGCTCACTCATGGAAATATCTTTGTCAGATAAATGAATTCCAGGTTACTGGGATAAATAGATGCAATAAAATACTCGTGTGTAGAAGAAACCCTTACAAGAATGTGATCCAACAACTCTTCAAGGAAATTGCCATGTAAGAGATCCAGCTTTGAGGCTTACCTCAGGTTTTGCATAACATGATAGTTAGTACTTTAAACTGGAGAAAATGTGATGGGATCTTTTGGTATTTTTCCCTTGCTTTTTCAATTTCATGGGATCAGCAGAAAGGGAAGGGAACTAAAGCTGAACTAATGCTGTGCTTTTGCCTCCACCACTGCCTGAACACAGGGCAGGGATTGCTTGGTGGAGAAATGAGTATGTGTTACCCTTCTTATGGGCATCTCAGAATTGCCAAAAAATGTGGATTTTGGACTTGTTTTCAGCATAACATGGAAAAGAGGAAGACCAGAAATAAATGAGAAGGTTGAAATATAATCAAAAACCAGTAGTTATTTAGTTTGGCTACTGATTTATTAATGTATTATAGTTAAGCAGTGAGGAATAAACCCTCAGTTAAAAATGTTCCCTAGCTCTAGGTGGGGTTATTTACAGGAAATAAAAACAGTTAAAGAATTAGAATGAAATCCTGCACGTATTGAGTCAACAGAAATGTTGCCACCGGCTTCATTAGGCCAGGTTTTAGCCCCAGATATCTCCAAAGAACCACAATTCTCTTGCAGTGTGACTAGCAGATTAATATCTGACAACACTAGTTTATCTTCCCCTACAGAACTCTTAATTTTTATGCAGCCAGCCTAAAAACTTTGCTCAACAAGTTTGTGTTTCAGTGCAAACCAGGAAATATTCCATGCTCCTTTTAGGCTGTTTGCTCATTGTCACTGTTCTCATTTGGCTTAAGCACCTCCTGAAATTATTATTTTGCCTCTATGTCCCTTATAAGAATATTTTTTCTCTGAGGTATCTGCTTTCTCAGCAGCAATTTTAAGGCTTTTCAGGCTACAGAAGGAATATAAAATAAACCCTGTGCTCATATATATCATAAAGAACCTGATCTTTTAACCCTGTCCTTGGAAAACCCATAAGCATTTGCTGTACTTCAGTGATTCTCCATATGCTTTTGCAAGGACCATTTTGCACCTGCCAGCACAACGCAGGACAAACAGCAGCATTGCAGGAGGAAACATTAACTAATTTACACAAAGCCTTAGGTGGTCTATTAGCCCTTCATAAAAACAGGAACGCGTAATTACTGCATCCACGGACAGAATTAAACTTGATGGACTACAAAGAAGCAATGAGTGAAACAATCAACAACAAAGCCCAAGTAAACTGCTCTGATGGGAAGCCATGGCCTGGCTGAATGTGTCTGACAGCTCAGGTTTATTTCTGCTGTCCCCAGGGATGTGTCCACCCCAAACTTTTCACTTGGTGCAGACAGGTGAGCTCCTGTCAGAGTCACTGCACCTGCTGATCTAATGCAGGTCATGTAAGATACAACCAGCAGCCAAATAACCTGCTCAGCACAGGAGTACCCTTCTAGCATCATTAATTTTGTCAATCCATCCTCTTTCTCCTGTGTCTCTGGACAAAGTGGTTGCATCCAAGCCTGATGGCGTTTTAGGAGAATGCAGCTCAGTGGAGCACCGCTGCCAACGGGGCAGGGCAGCAGATGCTGTCCCTGATGGAATAGCTGCTCCACAGGCTTTAGTTCATTAAGGTAATTGCAACTGGTCTGTGTCACAGTGCACAGTTACATTTGGGATGGCAAAATCCATCCAAAAGAAAAGCATCTCCCCTCTGCAGCTCTCCAGCCACGCAGGTTAATTGTGAGTACTTTGCAGTGCCTGCAGGAAGGCAGGAACCTGGGGGGTTTCTGTCACAGCTTCCGTCCACAATTTGATTTAATGCCCTCCATGAACAATTGCATCTCAGTGCTTGTAATAAGGAAATGTCATAAAGGTACCTGCTGCCTGGTCCAACATCTTTTGGCTTTGACAGCTCAAATTTACAGCTTTAATTCAGCAGCCTGGAAGCTTGGTATTCCGTACACATGCGGTGAAAGGCGGACGGAACAATATTTTATAGAAGTTCACCTGTGTTCAGCGACTCATGGAGGATATAACCCCTAGGACCTTGTGAAATGACTTGCAGACAAATTCACACTCCAGATTGTCCAGTGGCAAATTACAAAGTTTTAATCAAACCCCAGTGTGCCTGGATGTATTCACTGGAATGTTTTTGCTTCTGTAGCATAAAGAGTTGAACTTTCACCACCTTGAACAAGTGCTCAGCGGGGTTCTCTCCACTGTGAGCATCCCCAGCAGGAGGAGGAAAGGGCCCTTCACAACAAGTCTGATCTCCCTGCTCCTGATACCCAGGTGAGATAAATTCCCTGAACCAGCAGAGCTGGAACACAGAGCTGATTGTGCCCCTGTGAAAGGTGCTGCCACACCAGCTCTGCTTGGGGCACTCAGGACAAAGAATCAATGGGATTTCCGTGCAGTGCCCGTGGCTGCCATGCCCAGGACGGTGTCACCCTGCTGAGCACAGCGGTGGATGGGGCTGAGGAAGGGAGGAGAACCCCAGGCACTGCCCGGGCTGCTCTTTGACACTCTGCTCCTTTTGCAATCCAATTTACATCCCCCGGCTCTGCTCCTGCTGTGTTCCCAGGGGTCACGTTGGGGACTGTCACAAACTGCAGGCACTGCAAACATCCCCAGTCTGGGCAGGAGATGCAGCTGTTTAATGAGCCCTGCTGTCATTACAGCAAAATGACTCAAGGACTTCCTTTAAAAAGCCTCTTATTTATAGTATCATAGATTACCTTAACGTCTTTTAACTGGGTGGTGCTTTGAAATACTGCACAAACATTACAAGATGGTTCTGAAATAATGGGAATTTAAACAGAATCTAATGAGGAAAACATAAATATTGGTTGGAAAGAGAAAAGTCATTTTTGAAATCTTCGGCAAAGGAGTATTCTTAGGAAAAGTCTGCACTCCTGAGCTGGAGTTTTACAGCACATCTTGCACATGGGAGTCAGTGCAACTGTGTACTCTGGCACTACTTTTGCATTGTACCAGCTTTTATTTTATGGCATTAGTTTTGGTTTGTGCTTTAATCTGTAGTGGAGAGATGGCAAATTTGATTTGTACCAACCTCTCTGTGTCAGTGCAGGCTTTCTTGTGCCAGATAAACACAGTTTAGAAGAACTACAGCTACACATCCCTGTTTGAACAAGAAAAATATTTGAAGTATCTACGTGGTGAATAAAGGAGATATCTGAGGCATGCTGATTTAAACCTGGCCAGGTCCTTGTGTTCCTACAGGGGATAATTATAGGTGAAATCTTCAACGGAACTGTATTAATCAGAGTAGGATCATCTGCCAGTGCCCTTCCCGTCAAAACTCAAACAGCAGCAAGGAAATGAAGCAGTAATGACAGGGCTTTCATTTAGCCTCTTAAATCTCTTTTCTTAGGTATCCATATTTTAATGAGATTTACGTGCTTTTTAAAGTAGGAGACATTTTGATGATCTTAGATACAGTCTCTAATTAAACATTCTGTAATTAACCTTGGTTTATCCATGTCAAATGCCAAGGAATTTGAGCAAGCCAGGTTAAGCCCTGCTTTAAGACATTTAGGGAAGACAGTGTCTAACACCAGGATTTGTAAAGCTGCCACGGGAGCAGAAGGATGTCCCTGCACCAGAGATCCCCTGTGCAGCAGAGCAAAGGGAAGCCCAGGCTGGTGGTGCTGTGGAGGGCTGGATGTGCTCCCAGCCCAGCAGCCTCTTCCCCTGGCTTGCTGGAAATTCTTGCCTCTCTTTCAATTGACTCATTCAATTTTTTCCCTAACCTTTGATGAGATTCCCATATGGGATGTGGCATCTGTGAGCCACAGATTACTTTAATCTGAAAAGAACGGTTTGGGAAATATACAGACGACATAAATGTACTGAGTTTTGAATGTCTTCATTCCCACATGCCAACATATAACATTGCATCCTAGAAAAATACATTTAAAATAATAATTGTAATGAATTTGTAGAAGGTCTGGCTCCTGTCTCACAGACAGATCTATGCCATACTCTCCTTTGCTTGCTATGCTACATCTGTGAAACATCCATTATTTTTCCGTGGTGTAAATGATCTCATTTCTGTTGCTTTCCCTGCAACACAATGCCACGTTCATTCCTCCTTCGAAAATTTCAGGAAGAGAAGCAATTTGTAAGAATGACAGGAAAATGGCTTCTCATCTGTGTACACCACAGCAATCTGACACACAGAAAGAGGCTCTGGTGAGATACACAAATCCTAATTCCCACTGATTTTCAAGCAGTCCAAATTTAAAAAAGGAAAAAACAAAAAAACCACCAAAACTGACATCAACCAATTTGATCATAAAGATTCTAATTCAGCACAGGTTAATTGAGAAGTCAGATTTACTGCTATCACTTCTGGAGAGGAGGGAGATAAGCGAACACAATGACTCTTTATCAACAATATGGGGACTTCATTTAAAGAGAGAGCATTAGGTTACAGGCTGGAAGATTAGTAGCAATCAGCCTGCTCTCAGAAAAGAAAATGCACTGGGTGATAAAGATAGAAGGCAGGAAGCTGGGTGCATAGAAATGAGGTTTGATGCCAAATATTACCGGTCAAATCAGAGCTATCTGTCAACTTGGCACTGATCATTGCTGATGCACAATTATTATTACTCACCTGTGATCAGGTCATTTACCAGTACCAAGCCAATGGCTCCTCCCACCTATTTCATTTGTTAATGGCATTTTAATGAAAAAAAAGTCCATCTAATACCTCTTTGAGATGACTAACCATTGTGTAATAGTACATAATGGTAGATGAAATACATTTTCTTTTTTCCAATCACCCATAAAAAGATATCAGCTGTTATGTTGTTCGTTAGCCACAACCCCATAAATCCGAGTGCAGTTCTGCCTTTAGAGGTGGCAGGCTTATTTTTCCTTTTTCTTTGTGTGCCATGTGTTTTCCATACCAAAAAGTGCCTGTTTTGTTGCAAGTGACAGAAGGAGAATTTAAAGGGATGCTGGAGGATCATAAAGACTCCCCTCTATCCAATCCCAAGCATGCTTTCACCCTACTGTTCTGCTGACTAAAGAATTAGAAACTATTAATATTGTCTCTGCTGGCAGGCCAGAAAAATACTTATTCTGTAGTCGAGCAGATTAATCCAAAGGGGAAAATAACCCTGCAAAGCCCTGCAAAAGCTGCTGTCTAACCAATCCACTTTCCAAAGCCAGATGTTTCCAATCTGTTTAAGTGTTAATCTCATGATATGTCTTTTTCTGCCTACTGAAATGATTGCAGAATGTATTGAACTATTAGAGAATTCATATAATTAGGGCAGCTCTTATTTATGAAGGAGCTTTTTGGTTGAAGCCCTATCAGTGTGTTTGTGAGTCATGTGCTCATGTTAATTATTGAGGCATGTTGGGACCTCTCCCCATTAGGTTTTTTGATGGGCTCTGGACACTGCCCAACTTTGGCTACTCTTTTTAAAGACACTCAGAGTGAAATCAGAGGCAGGATAATAGTGGGTGAGTGGGCAGAGGTTGAGGTCAGAGGTACAGTTTATTAGAGCCTGTAATGGGTATGGAAAGCAGATTTGCAAATGAAGGCACTGCAACCCAGGCTGAGATCTACTCCAACAAAAACAGGCTAACCATGAAAGGTGGTTATAGTTGCCCATTCGTCCTGAAAACTGGAGGGATTTTTTTCCTTCTTACAGACACCTCCTTAGATCTTTTCTTGGTGTGACTTTGGTCTTCTCTGATAAAGAGCTGGTTTGAAATATGACAGCCAGTTTTTAGAGAGATCCCTTCCATGGCAGGTGCTGATGGGCTCTGCTGTCGGGGCCCACTGTGTGGAGAATAATGGCTTGTGAGAGGAAGGTCACAAGAAAGGTCAGGAGGCAGCTCAGAGAGCTTTGCATTTCATGTCAAGGATCTTAAAGGGTCTGGGAGGGCTGCAAAAACTTTCCTCTGGGGCTGCTGACTGACAGATCAGTGTCGTGATTATAAACTGATTTTGATAAATCATGTTGATCTACTGCTTGCACGTGGCTTTAAGAGAGCTGGTGGTGAGCCACGCATTCCTGTGGCATCCTAGAGCAAATCCATAGGGAAAAAAGTGGATTATGC
The DNA here is from genome assembly GCA_013400675.1 of Oxylabes madagascariensis. Lineage (NCBI taxonomy): Eukaryota > Metazoa > Chordata > Aves > Passeriformes > Timaliidae > Oxylabes > Oxylabes madagascariensis. The sequence continues at coordinate 28,479 of VYZR01037295.1, forward strand.
CTTGCTCTGTGTCCTGCTGGCACACAGGACAAGGGAGCAGGATCATCTGGGAGCAGGACCTCTATACCAGGACATTCCCAGCCTTAAAGTGCTGCTCTCTCTTCCCATTTTGTGAATCCCCACAGACATCCCAGTTCCCCAAGGGCCATTTAACCATGAATCCTTCAGCAAAGCCCCTCTGCCTAACAAGCAGGCAGCAGATTCTGTCTGTGGGAACTGGCTGGCAGAGAATACGTGCAGCATTCTGCATCTGTGCTTCCCCACACAGGCTGAGGAGTTTATCGTGGGGCTTAAGGATGATTCCTTTGTAAGTGTGGTATGAGATGAGGAAGAGGAATCAGTTTAAAATTAAAATGAGGATTTTTCAACTGGTCCTTAATATTTATAAGGCTTCTTTTGCCTTACAGACAAAATCCTTAAGGAGAAGATGGAAAGCTGTTCATCCTTATTTCTTGTGCCTTTAGTTCAGCTTCTCATTGTTTATATTATTCTAAGCAAAATAACTGTTCTGGAAATGCAGTCATTTACAAAATCCAGTCTACTAAGCCTTAAACAGCAGAGACATGTCCTGCTATGTTTGTTCCTTTGTTGTTGCTATGGCATTACCATACATTTTTCCATGTAGGAAAGGAAATCCCGTGGAGACCAGATAATAAAGGCTTGAATTTCCACGGCACAGTGTCCGTCTCGCCTCTTGACCTGTTTGACACCCTCTTTCACCAAACCTGCATTCACTGAATCCAAATAAACAGCCAGCCATCAAAGGAAATACTTAAAAAGGATTGTTCATGGTTAGCCTTGATGAAATATACATTGGAAAAACCTGCATTTTAATCACGTTTGGAGTTCTGCATTTCAAAAATGTTTTTGTTAAACTACATCAGACTTGTCATTCAGGGAAGTTTCCTTCCGTAGGATGCCTACATTTAAAAGTCAAGTTAACCAAACCCAAACAAATTTCCCAGGAGGCTGCAACAAACCAGACAAGCGTCTCACACGCTCAGCCCTGACCTCTGTGCTGTACCAGGTGTATCCCTGCTCTCTGCAAGATTCCAAGATGCTGCTTGTTTATACAACATCACCTGTTCTCACCAGGGTGTCGTGAGGATTCATCAAAATCACTGCACGTCACTTGTTGGAACAAGCTTTGGCTGGAACTCCCCACTTGGCTTGACATCAGTTTGCAAAGATTAATCCTGTGTCCCAGTCAGCCTGCCCTGCCTAAATCCCCTGATCATCCTGGGTTGCACAGAATTGTTGTGCCTTGTGTTATCTTAAAAATAACTATTTCGTGGTGTTACCTGAAATTATCCTTTGCATCTAAGTTAGAATTGATGAATTAATACAGGTTTGTTAAATGCTCCAGGATGTTTATCCCACGTGGATTTTTCACTACCATCAGCAAACTTTAATGAAGATCTAGCTATAATTTGAGCAAACTGTCACCTGTTGGTGCAGCTTTAGGGAAGAACGTGCAGTTCAGAACTGACTAAAGAGCAAATATCTCAGACAGAATTGTTTGATGCAAAATGACGTGGTTATTTTGGGCTAAACTTCTTGGGCTTCATTTGCTGTGTCTCCCACTGCTGTCATTTTTGTGTGGCACAGTTCAAAGGCACAGGCAGATTGAAAGGGCCTTGTATCCTCTCATCTCTTGGAGCCACACATCCCTATTGCACACAGGATATTGCAGCCAGAGCACACAGCCAGCCAGCACAGGATAATCTGCCGCAGGCAACATACAACTCGTGGCCTTCCAAATTCTTCAGACAACACAGGAAAACAAACAGCAGCCTTATAGACCTAATGGACTTTTAATGCATTTGATGGATTCTGCATCAGCAGTTTCTAATGGAACATCTAAAGGGGAAAAATTCCCTTCCCATGGAGATTCTGAAGAGAAAATGAACTGACAGAGCAAAGGCTTCTCTTTGCAACACTTGGATGCTCTGCAGGAGAACTCAGTGGCCAGACTCACAGTCTTCATCTCTTCTGAAACACCCCTGCGTTTTCCAGGGTCAGGGACTGAGCTGTGTCTGAGCCACAGCAGTGAACAGAGGCAAAAGGCAGCAGAAAACTGTGACCTCCTTGATCAGGACCATTTAACTCAACTCCCCAGAGCTGGTGAAGAAGAGGCATGGAAACTGGAGCTGGAAGTCTGCTCCCATGCCCAGAGGGTTCTGCAGTTATCAGGAAGAAGACAAAGCCTTAAATTCCTTTGTTGAATCCATATAGGCAGCAGCGTGACACATTCTTCCTAGTCACATATCCTTGACTTTGTTAACTTTTGCATAATCTTTGAACTTCAGCTATTGATAAATAAATTGGTTTACAAAGCAGAGAGTAAATCACCATTCACTGCTGAGCTACTATTGTGCCACTCATTTGTAAGGCAGCTTTCAAGCTTTTTTTTTTAATCAGTTTGGTTTGACATTTTGTTTTCCTACTATTATTTATGAGCTCTATCTTATGAATGGATTATGTAAAATAGCTTAATTCCAGTTGTTGCAATTTCTCAGATGTCACCACACAAAAGCTTGCTTTGAGTAGAACACTCAGGTCCAGATTTTGTTCTCAGCTGTGCTGATAACAAATTAGACCATCATCCACAGGGATCAGAAGGGTTTTCCTCAGATTTACAACTGTTATGAGATTTTAGGAAAAACATTTGAGCAATGCTCTGCTCAGGGTAAGCAAAGGCACATTGCTGCCTTTCAGCACTGTTCTGCAGACAGGGCCAACACACTTAGCCACAGTCCTCAGCTCAGAAACTGAGCCTGGTGATTCTTCCTGCAAGGAATTTTGAGTTGCACTCAGCTGTGACTTGACTGCTTTTGTTATAATGGCAGAAATGGGGATGGGTGGATTTTAGAACACTTGCTTTCTAAGATTTTGGATGCACTCAGTCACTTCAAAGCAACTCAAACCTCGGTAGCTATTTAAAGCAAAGCACTTTAGTCCCCTTTTGATGGCAGGTGTTCGCTCTTCTCTGAGGCAGCAGGCTACTGCTGTAGTGAACCAACAGCTCTTAAGCCTTTGCAGATGACAAAAATTGTGCCAATTATTACTCTCCATTTCACAGGTTTCTCTGATCTCTCAGCATCTGACTTTGCACCTGAGTGTGGAGCAGAGCCCGTGTAAAAACAAGAGCTTCGTTGCTAAGGAGCATTTGGGATGTACTATTGCTATTTATTTCCCTATACAAAATGTTGCTTCATTTCCTGAGGTGAAACATGTGATGTGGCCTGCAGCAGGTGCAGATGAGGTACAGGATCATGCAAAGGAGAGAGAAAGGAGAGTAACTACAAATTTCTGCTTTGTGCTGGCTTGCTCAGGTTGTTACCCCTGGACTCTGGGCACTTGGTCAAGGGCTCACCTCCTGCACTCACCCAGTGTTTTATTGGAGCCCCGCCTGGCATCAGAGTAGGAGCTGGTCCCTGGGAAGCCTCCCAAGGAGCCAAACAGGTCACATTTGTCATCTCAGCACACAGAACTGGGCATGGCTCATTTCTGTGACATCCTTGTGACAACACAGAGCCATGAAGATGACGGATGTCACCCAAACCATTACAGGGCGGTTTTTCAATGGCTGCAAGCACAGAGCAAGGTAAAAGACACCCAGTTCTGTGTGTGTAAATGAAGCAATTACAACCAGAGGCATGAGGACAGCATCTTTCAATCTCCCTTGGCTGAGCTCCAGAGGCCCTTCCAGGTGTGCCTGGCTTTGCATCCAGGCAGGGAGAGCAGGCAGGACCTGATGGCCCAGGCTGGTGCCTGAGGCCTCACCCTCATGGCCAGCGAGTTCTGCTGGTGCCCTGCTGCACCCAGCACTGCTCTTTCCTCTTTGAACTACGGAGGGCCCAAAGACCAGCCAGTTCTGGGAGCAAGGAGTAATCCTGTAAGGCCTTTAAGGGTAATTTATCCTTAGTTAGAAAGGCATGTTATTCTAATGGCATCCCATGCCAAGCATGATGCAGTATAAATGTTCCTCACTGGTTACAAATGTGACCTTCATTAACTCTTCTTTGTGCGCAGAGTTCTACAGGAACAGCTCATTGCATTTTCAATTTAATTTAATTTGAATGATAATTTAAAAGTTGTTTGATGCAAATGAGACCATCTGCATGCTTGCAGCTGACACAGTTTTCAAAGATGGGTTTGTCAGCAGGGGTGGGGGGAGCTTGATGGGGAAGAAGAGCCACGAACTCGCAGGAGCAAACTGGGAGTGCCTGGTGGGGGGAAAGGGCGAGGAGCTGAGTCAAGAAATTGCTGGTTGTCAAAGTTGTACCTGACTATTAAAGTCTGGAGTGGTGATCACAAGGCATCAGACCATGCCAGCTCATGGCACTGCCTGTCTGAGCCCAGTAACTGCCCAGGTATGTGCTGACCAGACCTGCTGTGACACAAAACGCAGGGAATTCAGCTGCCAGGAGGGGCTGAGCCAGGTTCAACCTTGTCCTGTGCACAGCCCAACAATGACCTGTGCCTCGTGTTGTGGCTTTAATTACTGTCAGTGACAACGCTGCCTCAAACTGAGAGCTCCCAGTGACTGTGATGGAGGGGAGGGAGGTGTGAGGCAGATAGAAGCTCTTGTTTTGCTGTGACTAAATCTAACCTGCAGGTTTCTGAGGACAAGAGCCAGCTTATTCCTCCCCCCTGCAGTACTGGATGCTTGAGGGCAGTAAATAATAATAACAACAACAGTGTTAATGGCTGTTTGTTCACACTTGCTACTTGGCTGCTAAACTTTGGATAACTCAGTAAAACTGAAACCCTGAAGTGTTGCACTGACTATTCTAGAACTTGCTCTGGGCTAACTGCTGATTTCTTCCTAAAGTAATATGATAAAATGGGCTGTGTCCATTCCAGGCTTTTGAAAAAGAGCCAGAGGAAACATTTTGCCCCTAATGCTTCCCTGCTGGCAGCCTCCGTCAGGTTGGATGGAAAGGAGCTCCTTGCTGAGTCCTCGCTCTGCAGCAACCGTGCTTCTACCCCTGGGAGTCCTGCTGGGAGATTGAGCATCCCAGGTGGTTCCAACAAACTCTACCTGAACTCTGCTGCAAAGGGAAGGGAGCTGCACCCTGGAAATCCTCTGTATTTCAAAGAATGCTTTCTTTGGCACCTGTGTGCGACAGGCTCTGCACGGGTGTCATGGAAATGGGGTTGAAAGCTTTTAGCTAAATTTGCAAGCATCAACTCCCTTGCTAGTATGAGTGTGAACGAGGGAAATGAGAAAAATTACTCTGATCAGGAGAGGGGATTGGGCTGGCACTGTCTGTGGCTTAGAAAACTTAGTTTTATTCTTCATATGACCCTGTGTTCCTGAGAGCTGAATTCTCTCTTCTGATTTCTAGTGAAAGTCAAACTGCTCCTGCAAAAGCAGCCCATGTCAATCCCTGGGACTCCCAAGACAGATTCCTTATTAAGATGAGTGTGCAGAGTTTATTGTCTCACACCTAGGAACTGCATGAAATACTGTTAGAAAAACAGCACATTCTGTTGCAAAGACTTAATTACTGGTGCATCAATCTAACACTTTTCTCACCCTACATTTAAAGCCATGCTTTCTGCTATTTCTCTTGAGCTCCTTAAACTGGGACACGAGAGATCACAACACCTTTGACAGCAATTGCCTAAAACTCCCCACAGGGCTCAGGTGTCTTATTTTGTGGTGTTTCAGGTGCCCCTGAGAGCTGTGGTAGCAGTCACTCAGGAATACCAAAGCCTGGGGATACTTGTGTGCCTGCATCTTAGGGAGCAGGATGCACAAATAACTGTGTTAAAACTTGGTCCCATTTCAAGTTCACCTTACGAGCAGCCTGGTTCTCCATCTGACAGTAGAAAACTAAATGCAGCAATCTGATTTTTAATGGATGGCTTTCTCTGCAAATAATATTTTAACTGCATTTATGGGCATTAAAATCTTATTTAAGTCAGTTTTTGGGAACAAGCCTGGTTTTCTTATGAGAGATTAGACTGAGTGGATAAGGTGAACAGAGAAGCTGAGAAGGTGGTTGGGAACAGAAGCTTTATATTGCCTCTGTAAGGCTGATTTCTGCTCCTTCTGCTCTGTGTCAGTGCTGCTTCTCTCCAAGCCCATTAGAGAAACACTTAACAGAAAAAGGCAACCCCCCGGGAGAGCCTTCCACCTCCTGGAGAGATTTGGAGGAGAGCTTGCATCTCTACCCATTAGAGAAAAAGTACTTTTAGCTTCTATGTTCAAATGATGGATCCAAACAACATATGTTAGGAGTGAACACAGTCTTGCTGGGAGAGGACTTGCCAAATCTAAGGCTGCTCTAGCAATAAATAATAATCCTAATTAGGCTCCTTCCCTCAGGAGCACCCAATTTTGTGATACTGATACAACATGGCATCGGAGCCTCTCATCTTAACAGCTATTCAGAACCATTGAAGTGTTAAAAAAACCCCACCACGCGCAGAAAAACACTTTTCTTGAAAATAGACACTTAGAGAAAGTCACGTTACTTGTGACTGTATTTTCCTATCACTGTGTATCAGCTACTTCTGAAAAATAAGGGGAAAAATGAAACAGCAGCTGGTCTCACTACTGCATTGCTATGCAAGACAGGGAAAGCAGCTCTTTTACATGAATACTGATTGCAGTGGGAGAAAACTATGGACACTTTCATTTTCTCACAACACTCAGTTTCCTGATATCAAACATCTCTGCAATAGAAACCTTAGAGTTTGGCTTTCAAGAAGCAAAATCTCTTTAGCTGGTGTATTAGAAGGACTGCAGATTTCATCTGTCACTGAAAATCCTTCTGTGCTTCCTTTACAAACATACAAACATCAAATGGTGGAGCTCTTCCAAGGCTGTCAGCTCAAATATCCTTTTCTGGCCTGGAAGATGCTTAGAAAGGGAAGTTTCAGAAACAGAGATGAGAAAACTCCAGTCCCAACTTCTCCATGCTTGTTACAGAAACTCCCACGACATGCATTGCCCCTTGCTGCTGGTTCAGCTGCAGGGCTGGGAACTCATCTATTTTTTCCCTCTGGATGTCTGAGCTTTGGCTCTCTGCTCCAGGTAAACCTTGAAAGGAGTGAGAGGGAATGAATGATGCTTTTCCAGCGGCAGTTCTGCCAAGCCCTGTCGGGAAGCCGAGGCTGATGTGCCAGGAGCAGCCAGCCAGTGCTGCAGCAAGGCCTGTTAGAGCCTTTGTTGTAGAATTTCAGCACTGCTGGGGTAGGACCCCCCCAACAGCTCGGTAACTGAGCCTTCACCCCCTCGTGTCCTCATAAATTAAACATAAAGCAGCCGTCCGCTCCTGCAGACAGCCGTGTTCTAATAAATCATGTAAATAGTCTGGGAGATTCACTGCCCTTTATTTCACTTGAGTCCCGTAACTCAGCTGTTAATTGGATCTGGGATAAAAGCTGTTTTACTGCATGTTCCCTAAGCAGGATTCTGTAAAGTTCGCTCTAGAATAACAACCTAGAGCACTGCCTGCTTTGTCTTGCTCCTGTCCAGCACAAGGAGGAGAGGAGTAAAGCAGCACGGCCAAACTCAAGAGAATTTTCCTTGTGGCTCTCCCAGGCTGCTTCTGTGCCCTGGGAGTGTCCCAGAGAAGGTTCAGCCTGGTTTTTGCAATGGCAGTACAGCTGCTGACACTGCTGCAGTCCCAAAGCAGTGGTTTCCAAGGGGCCTGGCAAAAAAAACCCCTTTGGAGCAATTATCCAAGGCTGCTCTAACCAGCACATATTTTATCCTAATGGTTTTACGGAAAGATCTTGGAAAATTCTGGTGGTTTAATTGACATGATGTGCCTTTTCAGCTGGGAATTTCATCAATGAAACAGATGTGGGATGTACAACAAAAAAGGCATTTGGAGGAGTTTTTTCTTTGGGAAGGTGAACCTCAAATCTGTTTGCTCCTTGGCTCCCAGTAATTGCATCACAGAAGAAATCTGAGGCTTTCTTAGGACAGCTGGTTAAAGAAATGAATAAAGCCTGCACCTATGGAACTGAGGAAATACCAGCTTTTTTTTTCTTTCGTTCTTTTTTTTTTTTCAGTATTTTCTCTCAAAACGCAAATCCTAATAATTTTCAGGAGAAGGTTTGCTGTGAGGTCTCGTCTAGAAGTTGTCACCTCCCTGGTCCTGTCCTGTACCGTGTGTGCTAAGGATGTGGCCCCTGTTCCCTGCCAAGCCCTGCTCTGTGCACAGAAAGCACCGAGGGCACTGACTGCTGGGTTTATTGTTTACAGACCTAACCTGAACCAGTATCTAGGAGCAACAGCAACATAATTAGCTTTGGCAATTAACACTGCTTAACTGAAGCTGCTGTAGGACCAAAGGCACTTTTTTAGTCTGCAGAAGCAGCAATTAGCATTTCATTAAGGTAACAAGCCTAGCTAAGACTCCTGAGCCTGCTGGGGTCTGATGATCTAATTTTGGGATCCATCGATAAGCCCTAGGGACATTAAAGTGAGATGCATCAAGGCTTTCACCACCACCACGTTTGGAAAAGCTGACTGGAAAGGGAAGGGAAGGTTTTGTCTTTTCTGGGTTAGTGAACAGTGCAGGTGTGAGGTGTCACTGGGCAGCACCAGCTCCGAAAAGCACAGGGTGCAGTTGGGACTGTACAGCCCAGAGGCTGAAACTGGGGCCTCACGGGACCCCAGGGAGCACAGGTGCTTCAGGGAGGCTCTTCCATCTCCAGCTTTCAGGTTTTACCTCTAATTTACTGTCTTATCTATATCCCCCAGCAAACATCCTTTTTGTTCATTTTCTGAAGGAGAATCTATTTCTGCACCAGGTCCACATGCAGTTCTTCGGCTGGTTTGGTTTGAAACACTGCACACGTTTTGGGAGAGAGACATCTTTACTTTTGGTGGCTGGTGGGGTTTTTTAAGCCTTGCCTGCAGCTGTGGCTTGGTGGTTTGTTCACCTTAAATCTGAGGTCAGGGAAAGGGGCTGGCTGCACACAGTGCTCTGGGTCAGAGGGACCAGGAACAGTCACTGCTGTCCCTCCACTGGACACCGAGGAGTTGGGATGTGGGGGTGCATCACATGCACACACAGCTTTAGAGCACCAGGTTTCAAAAGCCAGCAGCTGTAATACAGTGCACATCCCTCCCTCCCATCATTCATGCACATTAAACTCTAGCAAACAGTGTTTAGTGGTTTTTCCAGGAAATACCACCATAGAATCAGCAGAAAATACCTTTTTTTTTTTACTGTTCTTTGGCATAACATGGGACAAAACTGATCCTGCTATAATGCTTTCAGATGTTAAGGGTTATTACCCAATGCAGCTGTTAATGGAGTGTCTATTCCTTACAACCTGTGCTTTATGTAATCAGTAAATTTCAGTAATCTGGAAGTTTGCTAAAAAAGTAGGCATAGACCTGTACTTCTGTGAAAGAGACTGATATGATAAAATCAGGAACTTCCTAAACTGCAGTTTTGTTGGAAAGTGTTTCTGTTGCAACAAGCAGGGCTTTGGTGTCTCTCTTCTGAATCAAAGCTGCTGGAGTTTGAAGAAACCTTGCTAGAGGATGTATATACACTTTGTATTTCCTTAAGGACTTTCTCTAAAACAGCTTGTTTCTGGACATGCAAGAAAAGCAGGAATGCTTTTCTGTTTCCTGAAAACTTACTAAGGAGGACAAAATGTGCTCCTCCATTCACTTTTTACTTTGATTACATGAAAAGTTTTATTTTATGTCTGGATATATCAGGCTTGGGATTTTTGAGGGGGAAGAATAAGACAAAAGTCTCTAATCTGGCTTCCAGGGAGTTTCTGCCACCGAGCTGCGTGGAGGGGAAGGAGCCTGGCAATGGGACACCTATTCACAAGCTGGGGACAGGCTCCCTCCTTGTGATATTGGTGTTCAACTCCCTCTAAAACTCTGTGACCCCAGCCTGGTCAGCAGCGTTTGTCACAGCTCATTACACAGCAGGAATGTGGAAGCCCAGTGACCTTTCCCAGAGGGACAGGCAGAAAGGCAACAGCACAAAAGAGGGAAGAAAATGTTGTACACTTTAGAAGATAAATAACTGAATGTTATTGTGATGGAAAACATTGGGCTGACAATGGGCAGGGACAAAAGTGTTCCTTTAAGGGCGTTTCTTCTGGGATCTGGATTTCTATTTGTTCAACTGGGTGCAGTTCCCTTGCTGCCCTGCTTGGCTATCAGAGAGTTTCAGCAGGCTGGGGAGTAACTCTCAGGTCCACGTCAGTCCCCTGGGATGTGGCGAATCTGAGCTCCTTGGTGATGCACTGGAGCAAGGATCAGAGGTGGGAGAGCTGGGGGTGTCTTTCCTGGCCTCCTTCTGCCAGGCAAAGGAAGGAAGAGGCCTGAAGTGACGTTTTTAAACCTATTAAAAAGTCAAGGCAAACTTTCAGCTTTTGTCCTCAAAGCTCTCCACCCTCTGTAGTGGGGGACTGGAGCCCCTGGGACTGCTCCCAGCTATGACTCCAGAGTTTCTCCTTCAAACAGGTCCAGCTTTCCAACCATCTTGTTCCCCCTTTCATTTTACTTCCAGTTTTTATTTAATCTGACTTCTCCAGTCTCCTGAGACAAACTGATTAATTCTTTTCCCCTTCGTAGTCCCCTGAGTCCCTTGTTCAGTCTTTCCTGCCTCAGTGAGATCTTAATAAATGCTGCCTGTGGCTGGAAGTGGGATTGGGTCTTGGCACTGTAATTAATTCTTTACTTCCTCCATGGCTTCAATATGCTATTTACAGCTGTCAGCCCCTGCAGGAGCAGAGGTTTGCAGACTGCCTCCAACTTTTGCCTCTGATTAATGTGTTATATCCACCTTGCTTTCTCCTTGCTCATTTGCATTTTTCGCTTTGCCCTGTATCCAGTTTAGTGTTGACACAGGAAAACACTGATGGACTTCCAGGCAAAATGCAATCTTGGAGACAACAATTGCCAGGCTTTCCTGTTTACTTGTGCTCTGTTATTTGAAAGCCTCTTAGTCCAGGCTGCCTGCTTGTGACAGGACAACCAGACCCTTGCAGCAGCATGACCAGGCTCTGACTGTAATCTCCCTAATTGCTTTCTGTAGCCTCCAGTAGCAGCCTGGGGGATTTTAACTGCAGCACAGGGACTGTCAGTCTGGATGGAAGCAACTTGGAGGGAGGTGGGTGAGACACAGAAATGAGCTGGAGGACTGGAAGGTCTGAATGAGGAAAGGGTTTGTGGCTGTTGGCAGATCAGCACAGTGAATGCTTGAAGCCTGCAAACACTACAGAATTATGTAGGCTGATACCACAAAATATAAATAGGAATGGATCAAAATTAATCTGGGGATAATTGGGCAGTGGGGGAGCTGCTCCCTGCTGGCTGTGGGAGCCTCCTCCAGCAGGGAAGGAAGCCCCAGTGCTGGCCCTGTTTTATCTTGAGGGAAGTGCCTCAGCCTGGGACCTGCCCAGGGTTTCAGCAGTGAACTGGAAAGCTGCATTCAATATGCCAGTGAGGAAGCGAATGCAAATTTCCTCCTTCTCTCTCTTTTGGGTGAGATTTATGCCACCTCCACATGCACAGCCTCCTGGCAGCAATAAAACAGAGGGGGAGGGAATGCTGCAAGGAAACGGATACCCTGCAGTTTCTGCGTGCAGGGTAGGGAGAAGGGGTGTGTGGGGATCTGCAGCTGCCTCCAGGCATCACAAACCTGGTGCAGCACACACTCCCATTCCTTCCCAGCACTGCACTGGAGACCACCCACCAGAACCTGGCGAATTACTTTTTAGTCATCCCTCTACGCTCCCTCCTGTGCCAGGGCTGTGTGTGCCCAGGCTGGGATGGAGCTGTCAACCTCACCTTGGGCAGAGGGGTCTGTTAGAGATGAGCCCTTCCCCTGCTCCATGCCAAAGTTCTCTCCAGCATCTCTGATGGATCCCCCAGGATCCCAGGCCTGGGCTGCATTGCAGATCTAAGCTAAGGGTGTATTCCCAGTCCCCTCACCCACATGGAAAATCCTTCTGGTGTCTGGGTTAGCCCAGGGAAAGCAGAAGAGCCACACAACAAAACAAGCAATGTACCCTAGCAGCATCTCTCATTTGGGGACTGGAGAAGCTCCAGCAGCCCCCTCTCCTTGGGCACTGTCAGAGTTGTTGTCAGCTGTCCTCAGCTCTGCCCTGCAGAAGAAGGCAGAGCAAGGCCACAGACAGGCACTGCAGGGCAGCAGCTCAGTGCTCTGCTCCTTTTGCAACTCCTGGCAAAAGTCCCCAGCTGAGCTGAGAACCCTCCTTGTCTTTCCCAGTATCCTCAGCCACCTCCTGGCCTTACCTTGCAGCTCCTGGGGCTCTGGCTGGGCAGCTCTCAGCACTGGAGGCACAGGAGGTGCTGAATCCCCTTCACGCTGGCCACGAGCAGCAAGGACAGGAAGGCACAAGAGGAATGAGTTCCCTCCAGTGCCCAGCACCCCTGCAGCTGGGCTGGGCTCAGCCAGGGGAATGAGCCCTGCTCAGGGAGCCTAGGTTCACCCTCTGGGAAAGGCAT